>SKCR01035188.1:0-82403 GCA_019454045.1 Zanthoxylum bungeanum
AATAGCCTTATCATTATTAATCAACGATACTCATACATATAAATATTAACAAAAATAAAGAAATAAGCGGAAATAACTGAAGAAGGGTGCCCTAAGGTGTAACCTCTTTTGTCGTCTCTCGAAAGTGCGGTCCGCGGTTGTCGAAAATGGTTGATGCTCTGCAACTCCTCCGGTTCTCTGGTTCTCTATTTTACTTCGTCGCTTCACTATTTTACTGTGGTTTCGAGGGTATTTTTGGACTATTTTTGGCAGTTTTAGGGGTCAAAGCAGTGTAGTGTAGTGTAGTTTTTGGTGTTTCAGCAGTGCAATTTCGGTCGTATGGGGACATTACAGTTTTGGTAATTAGGCAGTGCAGTTTTGTTGGTATGGGGACAGTTTTGGTGGGTAGTTTTTTGGGACAAAGTTATGGGGTTGTGAACGAGAGGGATACGTGAGGGAAGTGGTGTAAAGGGGCAGTGAGGAAATGTGAGGATCTGTGGTGCGTGGAGGCTATGTGTCTTCAGTGCGTGGTGGAGGCTATGTGTATTCGGTACGTGAGTGGAATGTGTTGAGAAAGTTTACTCGGCTAGTGGGGGCACATTTTTGGCAGGAAGTGGGCTGTTGAAGTGAAGATTATGTGGGATGTGTTAAAGGCTTGGGGACGTGTTGCTTTGTGTTAATGCGTGAGGTAGCATGGTCTGTGGGTACGTGATGAGGGGAGTGAAGCAAGGGGCGAGGAGTTGAAGGTTGTGGCGTGCAGGGGGCAAAGAACGTGTTGAGTGGAGTTTGGCTGTGGCATACAGAGGGCAATGGCTAGGTTGAGTGGAGTGTGCAGGTTCTTAGGACGTGGGGGCTAGGTTGCTGTGGGTGCGTGGAGGGGTGATCTGTCTAGTGAGTTGCTTTCGGTTAATGGTCAAATGGGTAGTTTTATTTGTTGTTTATTTTTTTTAGTTTGTGTGGATGATGCCGTGAGAGTCTAGAGCCTTAGGGTTGCATTAGTGTTATGTTTTATAGTTGTCAATTAGCGTTGTGCATGGGATTTTAAAAAGGAAACAAGATCAATTAAATATGTTTGTATTTTAATTAATTTATTAAAGGAAATGATATTTGTATTTTAGGTGGGAATGTCTTTAATTTGGTGAGTGAATTATTTAAATTAGGAAGATATTTGCTTAAATTAGGGATTTAATTTAATTGGATTTTAATTGGATTTAATTTTAATTTAATTTATTTTAATTTAATTTAATTAAATTTATGACATGTATTTTAAATGTTTTAATTATTTCTTGGATTGGGCTTGGGTGAGATGGGCTTGGTGTGTGTCTTGCGGGGGTTTGGGCTAAGAATGTGTTTTAAAACCGAGGTCCAACAAGCGAACCCGAAGCGAAATGAGCAAATAAAATCCAACAAATAATGATTTCTGGGTTTTCCCTTTCGATGTCCGTTTCCCGTGACTTTTGCTACTTAAAGGTAGTGCCTCTAAATGAGACTCTCATATGGACTTACATGCAAAAATGCAATGCCTACAATCGCCCCCACTTTGATGGGACTTGTGCAGTGTGTGACAATGACAATCCTATCAAAGTTGTGCAATGCATTTTTACTTACCTGGCTCGCCAGCTGCCACCTTACTTACCTGCTGCTTCGAGCTAAGTTGATGACGCAGTGGACCTCGATCCTGGGACGCATCCCAATGACTGCAACCAACAACGGAGGCCTCGATCCTGGGACGCATCACAATACCACTGACAATGTGGGTCACGACCCTGGGAAGCATCCCCAAAACTGATGCTGTAGGGGGCCAACGACCTTGGGATGCTTCCCAATAATTGCAACCGAGAAGGGGGGCCTCAACCCTAGGACGTATCCCAATACCGCTGACAATGTGGGTCATGACCTTGGGATGCATCCCCAAAACTGATGATGCAGGGGGCCAACGACCCTAGGACGTATCCCGAGAACGACAACCGATAACGGAGGCCTCGACCCTAGGACGCATCCCGATAACGTTGACAATGTAGGTCACGACCCTGGGTCGCATCCCTAAAACTGCTGATGATGTGGGTCATGATCCTGGGACACATCCCCAAAACTGCTGATGATGTGGGTCATAACCCTGGGACGCATCCCTAAACTGCTGATACTGATGTTGATGTGGATGTGGGCCTCAACCCTGAATCTGATATTGATGCTGATATGTGCCTCGCCCTCTGGGACTCATCCCCAAAACTGATACTGTGCTGTCGCTGCTTCTGATTAGCTCGTCTTTGTCGCTTTCTATTTTCCTCTTCGAAACTGTGAATACAAAACAAACACAAAAGAGTGCAAAATATGTTACATGTATGCATGCATGAATTATTTTCCTATCCTGTCGGGTTAGGTCTTCCGCCAACTCTCTTGGTGACTCCTCGATCTTCTCTTCCTCAGGAAAAATACTGCTTCAATCTATCCACATTGATCGGCTCGGTGAACTCAATCCCTTCCAAGTCTGACAGTCTCACTGCTCCATTTCTCATTACCTTCTGCACTATGTAGGGTCCTTCCCAATTAGGTCTGAATTTTCCTCTTGGGTCTGTCGTTGATGGCTTTGACTGCTTAAGTACCAAGTCACCCTTTCTGATCTTAGTGGGGCGCACCTTCTTATTGAATGCTCGAGCTAACCTTTTCTGGTAAATCTACATGTGATGTAAGGACTTCATTCTCTTCTCGTAGAGTGATGCCAACTGCTCAAATCTCTGTGAGGCCCATTCTTGTTCCAATAACTCCGTCTCTGCTAATACCCTAATGGACTGTATCTCAACTTCCACTAGCAGTACGACTTCCATTCCATAGACCAAAGAGTAAGGTGTGGCTCCTATTGCTGTTCTCACTGATGTTCTGTACCCCCACAGGGCGTATGATAGTTTGTTGGCCCAATCCTTGCAATTCTCTGTCATCTTGGCTAATATCGTCTTTATCGTCTTGTTAGCTGCCTCGACTGCCCCATTTTCCAGCGGCCTGTAAGGTGATGACTTGTGATGTCCAATCCCGTATCTCTGTAGCATCGCCTTCATTTCTCCTTGAAACTGAACTCTGTTGTCTGTCACCACATGATGCGGTATCCCGTACCGACAAATGAGATTCTGAGCTATGAACTTTGCCATCTGCTTTACTGTAACATTACAGAATGATTCGGCTTCCACCCATTTCGAGAAGTAATCTATTGCCACTATTATGAAGCGATGTCTATTCGATGCATTCGGTCGAATCTCTCCGATCATATCAATTCACCATGCTGAGAAAGGCCACGACTCTGACAACCCGTGCAACTCTATGTGCGGAAAATTATTCAAGTTATCGTGCGCTTGACAATCATGGTAGTGTTTTATCAGCTTGGCGCAGTCTGTTTCCATGGTCAACCAGTAGAAGCCTTGTCTTACAATTTTGCGGGACAAGTTCAACCCATTCATGTGCAGTCCATATACCCCGGCATGTATTTCTTCCATTATCTTCTGAGCCTCTTTTTTTTCAAAACACTTCAGCTGGATGCTGTTTGCTTGTCTTTTATACAGTTCTCCTTTCAAAATCACATACTGGGAAGCTAACTTCTGAATGGCTAACCTGTCTTTTCTGCCTGCTCCCTCCGGGAGTTCCCCGTGTTCCAGATACCTCTGAATGTCATGATACCAAGGTTTACCATCGTCGATCTCCACTTTCAGAACTCTTTCTAACTCATAAAAGGGTCTATTTGCTGTTGTCAGTACCAACGGTCTCATCACTAACTTCTCTAGATTTTCCCAAGTTTCTAGAAGTGTAGCTAATGCGTCTACCATCTAATTCTTTTCTCGCCGCAAGTGCTGAAACTTACAATCGGGGATAGCTTGTGCCAACTTTCTGAGGTGAAAAATGTAAGTTTTCAACCGTTCTTCCTTCAATTCCCATTCTCCCTCCATCTATCGGATTACCAACATCGAATCTCCGTAGACCTCCACGCTCTCAGCCTTCAAGGCTATCAGTGCAGTCAACCCAAAAACATATGCTTCATACTCAGCCATGTTATTAGTCATTCCAAACGTCAACCTCTTGGCCAAAGGCAAGGTTTCTCCTTCGGGGGACACTATCACGATCCCGATCCCGGCCCCTTTGTAATTTACTGCTCTGTTGAAATACATCTTCTATCATTGAACTGTTATTGCTTGGATCTCTTCATCTGGGAATTCAAACTTATACTGATCCCCTTCAATAGGTTGCAATGCAAGGAACTCTGCTACTGCTCGCCCTTTGATTACCTTGGAAATGAGGTACTCAATGTCAAACTCTGTCAGCAACACTAACCATCTGCCCAACTTCCCTACTAGCAAAGACACTGAATGAAGATATTTTAAGGGATTTTCTTTTACCACTACCTAGATTTTGTAAGACTGGAAGTAATGCTGCAATTTTCTGGAAGCCCATACCACTGCTAGACAGATCTTCTCTACTTCTTGATAGCGAGCCTTATATAGGAGCATCTTCTTACTAAGATAGTAGACTGCATGCTCTACCCTTGTCTCATCTGCTTGTACCATCATCGCCCCAGTTTTTCTGATTCTATGGCCAAATACAATATCAAGGGTCCGCCCGGTCTCGAAGGTTTCAATACATGAGGCTTTTGTTGGATAGTTATGACCCACAGCGTCACTATTTGTACAGATCATAGTGTTGTTGTACAAATTAACTATGTAACAAAGGAGATTACACTCTTATCATTTGTGATTAGATCACCTTAGATATATAAATGATAGGAGGTCCTTATGATTTGTTCCTAGATTGAGAATGATATGAGACAGTATCAATCAACGAAGGATAAATCATTAAACATCCTAGTCAGAGCATTGTCGAGATTGGACATCAATAGATGCGTAAAAGACTAGTGTTGCACTTGTGCGTGTTATGTGAGACATAACGGCATAGTTCTCGTATATCTGGGTATAGGATACTCAGGAAAGTGTAATAGGAGGTTGTGTTTCACCGATGGTACGGGAAACAGCTTCGCTCTGGATTAGACCACCGCAGAATCCCATTGGTAGTGTGACATTGTGTCTATGGGAGTTTGCAATCAGGGTAGGTGTATTTGGTCTTAACCTGAGACTTGCACCGCTAACACTTGCGACAATCAATGTACTTTAGTTGAGGTCGTCCAGGGCTTTAACAAGTTCTGTGTATGCCGATGCTGGGTATATTGAGAATCGTAGTGTATTGGGGTGATGTCAAGACAGAAGTGTCACTCCAGTCATATGGAGAAGATGGTCACGTAGGATACTGTATTAGTGCTCTTATATGCTGCGCGGCTATCGGGATATTATGACTCGGTCATGTATATCCGATTTAGAGACTAGTTACCAGACATCCGACATGTGCTTCGTACGGGGCAGACACATATCCAGCCCCAGGCCTAGCACGTGATCATCCGATACTGGATCGAAATACGCAATACTACGTATACTATGCCTGATATAGATCACATATTCCTGTAAGGATATTTTCGGGAATTGGGTAGGCATGGCGCTTTGCTAGAGCCAACATTGTCTTGTAAATCGGTAAAACGTAATACTTGGTACTTACGTGTTTGGATAGTCCGACGACCGAGTTTACTGCCAACATATCCGGAGATCTCATGGGTCGCTTCCCAATGATACACCGATGACATATGACTCGCATTATACGTTAATCTGGGATTAATTTGAAGAGAGCGAAAATTAATCTGGGATTAATTACGGAGATATTTTAT
The DNA here is from genome assembly GCA_019454045.1 of Zanthoxylum bungeanum. Classification (NCBI taxonomy): domain Eukaryota; kingdom Viridiplantae; phylum Streptophyta; class Magnoliopsida; order Sapindales; family Rutaceae; genus Zanthoxylum; species Zanthoxylum bungeanum. Next base: position 5,729 of record SKCR01035188.1, read on the forward strand.
CTGGGATAAAATATCAATTTAAAGAGAAAGAACGATTAATTTGGAATTAATCGATAAATAATATATTCGATATATTAAACGAAATTGGATTTTGATTAGGAATTAAAATTAGATTTTAATTCGGGCACTTGAATTAATTTAGAATTAATTCTCGAGCGACGTGATTAGAAAATTGGATTTATTAACGAGGCACCGAGACAATCTTTAATTTAGAATTATCAAAACCGAGCTCGGAATGTGTTTGCGACGTTACGTCGATTTTGAATCACGTACCGCAAGTCGCATCGCAAATCTCATCGCAAGTCATAAAAGTCAAGCTTTTTGGAAAAGTAACTTTGACTCTTTGACTTTGACCATTGAGATTTGGAGGGAAAATTTTGGGGGGAAAAGTTTTGACTTTTTGGAAAAGTAAAATGCTTTTCACTTTCACCTTTTACCAAGGGTAAAAGATTTAATTAAAACATTTACATTTGTTTTAATTGTTTTAAAAGGCATAAAATAATTAGTCAATGATTTAATATATTTTGGAAAATATAAAGTATGTGTTGGACACATTTTCCCTTAACCTAAATCAAAAAATCTCATCTCTCTTCCCTCTCCAAGCTCACGCCCAAGGCAGTGGACTGCACTGCTTTGGGCTTGAATGATGATGCCTTTAGGGCATGTTTTGTGGCTATATAGCCAAGTGCTAGCACACCGAGAGTTATACGAAGGTGTTAGGGAAACCCACCCACGAGCCGGGAATCGTTTGACGAAGATTCGGAGCTCAAATCTTGGATTCTTGAAGACTCAAAACTGAAATTTTTGAGCAGTGGACTGCAGTGTTTGGGCGCCACTTTGAAGGACTAAAACTTGGAGTTTTGTTCGTTTTGTTCGTCTCAACCGATCGATGTAAGTATTCCGCAACTTCTTTGATATGTATTTCACACATCTTCATGCTTGTTTGATGATCTTGGGACCTAGAATAAAACCAACAATGGCATCAAGAGCCTAGGTTCAAGCATGAAAGTTTAGGGCTTAAAATTGGGGTATTTTTATTTGAGCATGATTTGAAAATTGGATGTTGAAGTATGCTTAATACATGTTTAATTGAATATTGATTAGATCAATTTCATGAATTAATGTTAGAAACAATTTTCCCCAAATATTAAAGTTGGCCTAAAATGATAAATTGGGTATTTTCAATTTGAGCATGATTTTATGAAATTGGATGATTAAGTATGCTTAAATATAGTTGAATTGAAGATTGATTGGATCAATTTCATGAAAATGTGATTGGATCATTTTTCCCCAATTTGCTTATGGTGGCCGAATTTGATAAGCCCTAATTGTCTTGGAATTTTGATTTTTTGTTCATTAGATGAATTGGAAATCATTTGTATATGATTTAATGTCGATTGTGTAATTGATTGGATTGAATTTGAATCGGAACATAAAATCCCCAAATTTCCAAGACTTTGAAGCATGAAATGGGTTTGATTTTTCATTAAATGTGTGGGCATGTGATAATGAAATTGTGCATGATTAATTGTAAAATTAATGTTTTAGAAATGTTAATTTGGGTAATTAATCATGTAATACACTTTAGGTTAATTGAATGTGAAATTGGATTTTTGTATTTAATTAATTGGGCCTTGAAATTGGATTTTGGCTTTTAAAGTTGTCATTGGGCTTGTTGGGCTTTGTTGTACAAAGTTAGGTTTAGGCAAATTGGATTGGATCCAATTGGGCCCAAAACCACTTCCATAAAGCCCAAATGCGATTTAATGAACCCTTAAAGTTTAATTGGGCCTAATGGGCCAAGATTGATTTATGGGCTAATGGGGTAAATCCCGGATTGGATTTTGGTTATTCGGTTTGACCCGAGTTGACCAAAAGTCCACGCCTTAAGAAATCAATTAAAAGCCCATTGGACTTTAATTGAATTGATGTTGGACTTTAATCGGTCTTTGAGACGCGTTGCGATTAAATTTGAAATTTAAGTCGTAAAAGGTTTATTATTAAAGTGTAATATTTAATTTGGAATTAAATAATGAATTAGAATTGAATGCATATTAAATTGGATTTAATGACGTAGTTTAATTTAATTCAAGAATTCGTACTTTGAGTACTTATTCGCAAAACGAGTTTGACTCGATCAAAATCAAATCGTTGTTTGAACATTGGATGATCACTAATTATCAGATTAATTAATTTGATTAGATTGATTGATAACATGCTTGTGTGAATACTTGGTTGTGATGAATGAATAGTGTATATCGGATGGATATTAGTCGGTGGGGCAATTTTGGAAATTGTTGTAATAAATTCGATTTATTAATTGGACCTGTGTGTCCAGCCTTAACACTCTTTTCTATTTGTATTCTCTTCTCATCTATTCCCCCTCAATGTATATGAGGTTTCTTTAGAAGTGTAGTGTAACGGGTAGAAGTGATACAACTGCTAGTTATGAGAGAGATAAAAGAGAGATTTGATCTAGGATCAATGTGTTAAGTATCCATCTGTATATCATTATTATTTATTTTCATATGCGCTTTATTATGTATTTAGAATGCATGTTTAAGGGTGTATGATGATGAGACCTTAACAAAGATAAAAAATTGGTAGCCAATTTGCACGCGAAAAACCCTCATCAAATATCATGCGTTTTTCCTTCCATTGAGTGATTCATACTCAAGATCCTAGATTAGCATTGGGTTGTTGGCCAAAGTCAAGCCTTTGTCCGTCGAAGATGTGTTTGAATCACGAGAGTTTTGTTCTATATTGGTGTCTTGTCGAAGTTGTGGTTTGTTGGCAAAGTCAAGACCACTTCTTGTCCATCGACATTGATTACGAAGCTTTCCATGGTCAATGGGTCGCGCTTGACTGGGATCATTAAGCTTGTTGTGCCAAAGCCAAGGCTTAGTTGATTCAGAGGAAAATGGTTAGGCAATACATTGGATGTATTAGCATATATAAGATATATGTTAAGGATTTGTATATCCGCCTACTGGATCTAGGAATTGGATTGGATCCAATTGATCTTAGAGATCTACCTAGTTAAATATCATACAATTTGTTGGCCAAAGTCAAGATTGTGTGTTATTTAACGGGATCCTAGCCCATTAGGAAACGCGGTTTCCCGAGTACTCAACAGAGGGTTAGAGGCTCGCCGAAAAATAGTGGGAGGCAAGAATTGAATTTGCAATACTCGTTCATTACTTGCATAACCGACGCGCTCAATCAAATATCACTCGTCATTATGATTTAAATATCAGTTAGACTAATATTTAAATTGTTGTTTTATTAAATAGTTGGACTATATATTCAAACTATTCAATTATAGTTGATTTTATAATTGGATTATAGTAATCAATATAATTGATTTTAAACTATTGAATTATAGTTGATTAAATAGTTAGACTATTGTAATCATTATAATTAGTACCTTAATTATTGATAAATAGTTGGACTATTAAAATCAAGATATATTGAAAGATTGGACATTTAAAACATAATCTTGGATTAAAATGTTTAAATGGTTTAATTTTCAAATTGGAATAATTTCAGGATAGTCCTGGAAATAAATAATAAGTTACTTTATTTGATAAAATAACTTGTTAAGCCTAAGCCCAGAATTAAGCAATTAGTAGAGCATAATCTTTGGAAGATTTATGTGATGATGACTTTAATACTTAATTCAATATACTTGCAATAGATCTATATTTAGATTTATGAAGTATTAAAATTGTAATTAATAACTCTTGGAGAGTTAAAACTATTCTCAAGGAGATAAAGTCAAACTTTACAATTAGGCTAATAGCGCAAGGCGCACCTTACTTCGATATCTAGAAACCCAAGGCTTGGCCGAAGTTTTCTGAAATATTGAAAAGGGTAAAGGCAAAATCATTATGATCTTCTGGGAAGATAAAGAACATATCCCAAAATGACTGCCGTTTGGATATGGTAGACATGAAGGAATTAAAGAAAGAGCAAGGCTCTGACTTTAAATATATTCGCCATTATTATGTTCACTACTAGTATTGAAATTGGATTTTAAATACTTAGTGTGGTACATAAAATATATGTATTGATGTTCAGAATCTGCTGTGAGCAGGATACTGACTTCAAACTGAGGATAATCTACGAATCGGAAACGGGACGAAAGTCACTGTTTCGACCATAGATACCTAAATTTAGGAACTACCTTCGGGTATGTACTTAAATTAGGAAACTGTTATAATGTAACTAGTTATACTAGAAACATCATCTCTATATCAGTGTTTAATTCCATTTGGATAAACTTTATATTCTAGAACACTAAAGTGTTTCATTATATAAAGATGACAATGAGATAAACACATTAGATGTGAATAACAGTATTTATATTTTGAATATAAATAAAATCTCGAACATATAATATGACAAACTAATAGCTCATACTGATCTGATCAGATGAAACTTAAATGTGGCATTGTTGTCCAGGACACAATAAACAAGACTCGTATATCCACACTTTTGAAAGTGGGTACTAAGACTGATTTGATTATTCAAATAAAGTCTACGAATCTAGTTCTTTAGGTAAAGTACCTAAAATACTATTTACTTGGTAATAGTGATAAATGCCATCGATCTGTAAACCCTATTCATAGTGAAGTCAGTGGGCCCATATCTAGCTAGGCTAGATATGGATATGAATATTTCGTGACCATACGGATGTGGCATCACGTTATGGTTATGTTTACTTTTGAAGAACACAAATCAGAAACTTTTAAGTTTCAACACGAAGTAGGCAAACAGATCGCTAAAGTATTAAAACATCACGTGATGAACATGATGAAAATACTTAAGCAATAAGTTTCACATATACTTGAAAGAGTAAGTATTCTTTCAAATTAGGACTCCTCCTGAGACACGTCAGTTTGACGGTGTGTCCGTACGGAGAAACCAAATTTTGTTGGACATGATAAGGTTTATCATGAGTCGCTCTGAGCTACCATTTCCTTCAACGGATATGCATTAACAGTGGAAACTTATTTAGAATAAGGTTCCATGAAAATCAATATGACAGAATTCATATTGGCTATCAACGGGAAGAAACTGGGTTTCGCATTCCTGTAGATTTGGGTATGCTGGGCATATGTTTGGATGATACCAAACTAAAACCTAAAACGGATAAGTGCCAAATGTAGGTTATCCTAGAGAAAACCATAAGTATAGTACTTATACAACTCACTAGAGAACAATTCTAATTGTTGCTCACCATGCGGTCTTCCTTAGAGGAATACCGATATGCAGTGGTAAGTGGGAGGACAGTAAAACTCGATGAAAATCGGAGTAATACAGTTCAAGGCATGAAGTCCTTAATGGAACACAAACTGTTCATCAAGGATGAACATATACCATTAATCTTCGTATACACAAGAACCGCGTAGATAGGAGAGAGTCAGAAAATAACCTAGGGTATGGGTTTCTGATCTCACCTCATAAAGATGTCAATCTTATTGAGGAAGACCCAACTACGTATGAGGAAGTGATACAAGGTATCGACTCCCTTTCATGGCAAAGTGCCATGAGTCCGAAATGGATTCCATGTAAAACAACTATGTTAAAAGACTAGTTGATGTACCATAAGACATTGTGCCTATAGGTACTGTATAAGTCTTCAAGGAAAACATACATGGAAGGCAACATACCAACGTACAAAGCTAGGCTTGTAGCGGAAAGGTATCGTTATCAACATTGTGTTGATTACGGTTCAACCTTTTACCTGTTGCCACGGTAAATCCATTTGGATAATGCTTGCTGTAGCTGTACGTTTCATTTAGACATGTATCAGTTAAAGGTCAAAATCGATTTCCTTAAAAGGAAGCCTTTTGGAGGATGTTTATAACATCCAGACGATTTTGTCGTACCAAAAACCAGCAAACTAGGTTTGCGTGTTGTTCGATCCATGTTTGGGTTGAAGCAAGCATAAAGTTCTTGGAACTATTGTTTTTATGTAATCATGATAGTCAATGATTTGATTCAAAACAGAATGATTCTTGTGTATATGAGAGGGTTAGTGGGAGTGCACAGACAGTGGCTGTCCTTATAATAATGATAATGTAATATATATTCATTTCTTGGAAATGATATTCCCATAAAATAATCGGTGAAAGCTTGGCTTTTAAGAGAAAATTCTTCGTAGAATTCTCGGGAGAAAGAACCTTTATTCTCGGAATAAAGATCTACTAGGATAGATTTAAGTTGTTAAAACTCTCTGGAAAATTGTACATTAAAATGTACGCGACCTGGTGTCTCATACGCTTTGAGCATATGGATTCACAATCAGGCCAATCCATGTGATAGTCACTTGATTGATGCTAAGAACATCCGTTAGAATCTTTGAGATCTAAGGATGTTGTCTTAATCTGTGGAGAAGGAGAACTTGAAGTGACTGGGATCACTACTGCAAGTTTCCAAATCGATAAAACGACTAAAAGTCACAAACGGTACTATACAGTTTGAATAACGGTACAGTGAGCTGGAAATCTTCCAAGCAAGATACTGTTACCGAATAAATAACAAATGCGGATTATTGCTGCAGCTGAGGCAGCAATAGAAGCCATCTGGATCAATAAATAAATCTAATTGGATTAGATATAGTTCTGTTAACGGCTGAGCTGGGCGTCAGCACAGGCTAAAGAATTAATGGTCTCATCAACGATCCAGATACATACTTCGACTATTCATCTGATTCGTTCGGATCATACATCGCGGCGATGTGATGATCGTATAAATCGCATCAGACGATAATTGTGCAAATCCACTGACGAAAGCTTTTCTCAGCAATTTGAGCCAACCGTACATAGTTCGGGTGTTAGGCACTCGAGTGACTGGCTAAAGGCCAAGTGGGAGATTGTTGGACAGTTTTGACCTATAGCGTCACTATTTGTACAGATCATAGTTTTGTTGTACAAATTAACTATGTAACAACGGAGATTGCACTCTTATCATTTGTGATTAGATCACCTTAGATATATAAATGATAGGAGGTCCTTATGATTTGTTCATAGATTGAGAATGATATGAGACAGTATCAATCAACGAAGGATAAATCATTAAACATCCCTAGTCAGAGCATTGTCGAGATTGGACATCGATAGATGCGTAAAAGACTAGTATTGCACTTGTGCGTGTTATGTGAGACATAACAGCATATTTCTCGTATATCTGGGTATAGGATACTCGGGCAAGTGTAATAGGAGGTTGTGTTTCACCGATGGTACCGGAAACAGCTTCGCTCTGGATTAGACCACCGCAGAATCCCATTGGTAGTATGACATTGTGTCTATGGGAGTCTGCAAACAGGGTAGGTGTATTTGGTCTTAACCTGACACTTGCACCGCTAATACTTGCGACAATCAATGTACTTTAGTTGAGGTCGTCTAGGGCTTTAACAGGTTCTGTGTACGCCGATGCTGGGTATATTGAGAATCGTAGTGTATTGGGTGTGATGTCAAGACGGAAGTGTCACTCCAGTCATATGGAGAAGATGGTCACGTAGGATACGGTATTAGTGCTCTTATATGCTGCGCGGCTATCGGGATATTATGACTCGGTCATGTATATCCGATTATAGAGACTAGTTACCAGACATCCGACATGTGCTTCGTACGGGGCAGACACATATCCAGCCCCAGGCCTAGCACGTGATCATCCGATACTGGATCGAAATACGCAATACTACGTATACTACGCCTGATATAGATCACATATTCCTGTAAGGATATTTTCGGAGAATTGGGTAGGCATGGCGCTTTGCTAAAGGCCAACATTGTCTTGTAAATCGGTAAAACGTAATACTTGGTACTTACGTGTTTGGATAGTCCGACGACCGAGTTTACTGCCAACATATCCGGAGATCTCATGGGTCGCTTCCCAATGATACACCGATGACATATGACTCGCATTATACGTAATCTGGGATTAATTTGAAGAGAGAGAAAATTAATCTGGGATTAATTACGGAGATATTTTATCTGGGATAAAATATCAATTTAAAGAGAGAGAACGATTAATTTGGAATTAATCGATAAATAATATATTTGATATATTAAACGAAATTGGATTTCGATTAGGAATTAAAATTAGATTTTAATTCGGGCACTTGAATTAATTTAGAATTAATTCTCGAGCGACGTGATTAGTAAATTGGATTTATTAACGAGGCATCGAGAAAATCGTTAATTTAGAATTATCAAAACCGAGCTCGGAATGTGTTTGCGATGTTACATCGATTTTGAATCACGTGCCGCAAGTCGCATCGCAAATCACATCGCAAGTCATAAAAGTCAAATCGCTTTTTGGAAAAGTAACTTTGACTCTTTGACTTTGACCATTGAGATTTGGAGGGAAAATTTTGGGGGGAAACATTTTGACTTTTTGGAAAAGTAAAATGCTTTTCACTTTCACCTTTTACCAAGGGTAAAAGAATTAATTTAAACATTTATATTTGTTTTAATTGTTTTAAAAGGCATAAAACAATTAGTAAATGATTTAATATATTTTTGGAAAATATAAAAGGTATGTGTAGGACACATTTTCCCTTAACCTAAATCAAAAAACCTCATCTCTCTTCCCTCTCCAAGCTCACGCCCAAGGCAGTGGACTGCACTGCTTTGGGCGTGAATGATGATGCCTTTAGGGCATGTTTTGTGGTTATATAGCCAAGTGCTAGCACACCGAGAGTTATACGAAGGTGTTAGGGAAACCCACCCACGAGCCGGGAATCGTTTGACGAAGATTCGGAGCTCAATTCTTGGATTCTTGAAGACTCAAAACTGAAATTTTTGAGCAGTGGACTGCAGTGTTTGGGCGCCACTTTGAAGGACTAAAACTTGGAGTTTTGTTCGTTGTTTCGTCTCAACCGATCGATGTAAGTATTCTGCAACTTCTTTGATATGTATTTCACACATCTTCATGCTTGTTTGATGATCTTGGGACCTAGAATAAAACCAACAGCTTTATCAAGTATTCTCTGATCTTATCGAAGGCTACTTGACATTGCTCATTCCATTCCACTGGCTGACCTTTTCTCAATAGTTTGAAGATAGGCTCACATACTGACGTGAACTTGGCGATGAACCGACTGTTGTAATGAGTTTTCCCGAGGAATGCTCTGACTTCCTTCTCAGTCTTTGGTGCTGGCATTTCTGTGATTGCTTTGATCTTCTCAGAGTCTACCTCTATTCCTCCCATTCCTACTATATGTCCCAGTAATTTTCCTGATGTTACCCCAAACACACATTTCTTGGGATTCAACCGCAAGTTGTACTTATCAACCCTCTGAAGGAATTTCTCCAGTGCTTCCATATGCCCAATTCTTGTCTGTGATTTCACCAAAATATCAACCACATATACTTCAATCTCTTTGTGCATCAAGTCTTGGAATAGTGTGGTGGCCATCCGCTGATAAGTAGCTTCTGCATTCTTGAGCCCAAATGGCATTACCTTGTAACAATAAGTGCCCTACTCAGTGATAAAGGCAGTCTTGTGCTTGTCTTCTTCAGCCATGAGAACCTGATTGTATCCTGAAAACCCATCTGTAAATGAAGACATGGTAGATAAAGCCGCACTGTCAACTAGCAAATCTATATGAGGTAGAGGAAAGTCATCTTTCGGGCAAGCCTTGTTGAGATCTCTGTAGTCCACATATTTTCTGACCTTCCCATCTTTCTTCGACACCGGCACAATATTTTCCAACCACTCAGGATACTTCACTACTTCCAGGAACCCCACATCTATCTGTTTCTTAACTTCCTCTCTGAATTTCTCAGCCCACTCAGGTCTCATCCGTTAGAGTTTCTGTTTCACTGGTCTCATGTTCGGATAAGTTGGTATTGTATGCTGGGCGATGCTTCTGTCTACTCCAGGCATGTCCTCATAGGACCAAGCAAATATTTTGGCATATCTGACCAATACTTATTCTAATTTCTCCCACTCTTTAGCGGTAACCTCACTTGCAATCGGATTTTCCTTAGGACTCTCAGGTGTGCCAAGGTTAAATGCATTCGTTTTGGCGGAGCTGATATCAAATATACTCAAGTCATACAAATTAAAAGGAAGAGACTCAGGCAAGTAGGCAAAATGATCGTCTTTATTACTAGCAAATGTGGGAGTACACTCAAATAAATCAAGAAGATAAATGTCTTCATCTACAGACACTTCATCCTCCGCAACCAGGTTTTTCTCAGCCTCCTCATTCTCCTCGAGAGTCAGGCTCTCCAATTTCATTAGTTCTTCTTCCCATTTCTCTTCTTCCTTCTTCGCAACTTCTTCCATCAACCGCTTCTCACTCAGCATATCTTGGAAGATCTCAAATCCAGGTACCACAATCTCATTAACTTCCACTGGTTCAGGCTCTCATTGGTACCCCGAAGCCTTTACAAAGCAATCTATCAACTTCAGCCCTTTATTTTTAACCTTTGGCTTTTCCACGTCAGACTTGTATCCCAAACCCCTCCGAGTAGTCTGTCCTCTAAAGTTTGGCAATTTTGAACCTTCACCCGACTCGAACTTTATTTTCTCCATGATCCTAGCCGCCTTAGGACCCACCCATTCCTCAAAAGTTGCCGACAATTGGAACCTTGTGAAAGGTTATATTTCTCCCACATGTGGGAACTTAATAACCTGATGCAGAGTGAAGGGCACGCCCCCAAGCTTGTGAAACCACGGCCTTCCCAATAACAAAGCAAAAGTGGCCGGTATATCCAGCACTGTAAACTCAACTTCATCTTCAATTGGGCCCACTTTTACCATTACCGCAAAAGTACCCTCAACTCCTCGCTTACTGTCATCATAAGCCTTGATAGTCATACTGGAGGGATCCAAATCCGTTGCCTTCATACCCAGCCTTGCCAGAATCTTCAATGGGCATACATTGATGGACGGGCCATCATCCACCATCACACAAGATGTCCTCTTGCCCCTCACTTCAGCTCTGATGAATAGTGGTTTGTTGTGATTTCTTCCCTCTACCGGGAGCTCTTCCTCAGAAAAAGTGATTTTGCACGGATCCGACAAACATTGTAAGGTTAGCATCTTCAGGCACTACTATCTTGCTCAAGGCCTCAACCATGGCCCGTCTGTGCTATTGAGATGCACACAACAACTCATAGATGCTCACTTGTGCATGAGTTTTCTACAACTACCGCAACACTACATCTCCCTCAGCATTCTCCGAATTCTCAGCGACTTCTCTACCCTATGTTAACAATTCTTTACCCTTCTCAGCCATTTCACTGTAGAAACGCCCGTTGCGTGTCATGCCTTTCACCTCTTCTTCATCACTACTGGAGAAGTCTTCCCAGAAATTATTCCCTTGTTCTTTTTCATCTTCGCTGTTGCTATCCCAAATCCCCAGGCAAAAGACTTGTTGGTCAAAGGATTTGAGGACAAGGCTTTCGGGTAGGCCAGAGCTTATCATATAGGTAGGTGGTGGGACAGAATGGTAATTTGGTAAGGGGTTTTGATGTGTGTTGGGACGTTCTGTTTCAGGGTCGGGTATCTTTTTGGAGTCTATAAGGTCTTGGATTTCATGGTGGAGGTGGACACAGCTATCGGAGTCATGGCCTTTCTGTTGGTGGAATTGGCAGTACTGGTTTAGGTTAAGATGTGGTGGTGGAGGGTGTGGAAGTGGTTCGGTTTCTAAGGGTTTCAACAGTCCCTATCTCTTCAATTTCTCCAGCACCTTAGACAATGGTCTACCCAAGTTGGAGAATCACCGGTTTCGGAAGGCAGCAATCTCTGCAGAAACGGGCTTGGTACCTGAAGTTCCCCCAATGGGCCTCCTATTCAGGCTATAAAACTTTCTATTCTCTACCTCTTCTTCCTCAATATCCATGACAGTTTCCCTCAGCTGTCGAAAGTCATTAATCATGAAGGTCATTCTCCTTAGTTTGCCATAAATGGAGGGCTTGGTGCCCTTGATTATCATATTGATTTGGTCATTCTCTGAGGGCCGAATCTGCATATTTAGGAGCTGGCTCCTCTAGCGGTCTACATACTCCTTGAAGCTCTCCTCCGGCTTATACTTAGTGTTCTCCAAATCACAGAGTGACAAATCAATCTCCAAGCCTGTAACATACTATTTCAGAAATTCATCTGCCAATTCCCTCCAATCTTCATTGACCTTCCTCTCAAGGCTATGATACCACATTAATGGCGCCCCCTCAAGTGACATCGCGAACATTTTCTGAACTTGATGCTTCGATAACCCACTGAACTCATCACTGAAACATACTGACGGAGATGGACCCTCGGATCCCCATTCCCGTTGAACTTGGCCATATCTGGCATCTTGAACTGAGTTGGCAACTGTCCTTCAATGGTCATTGCCTCATAATCTAGCAAATCCTCATGTTTACCCCTCACCTTGCGGGTAACCGACTCTACCTGATCCCGAAGCTTCTGTAATTCTGACTGAGACCCAATTATTCTTCCTACCGTATATTCAGCCATATCATCATCCAAAGTGGGGATGTCATTCCCCAACCCGTTCGGAGGCTCCTCATGCCTCACATTCTCAGAATTTCCCTCAGCATGAGGCACAACCATACTTGCCATAGCAGTAGTCAGGGCTTTCAACTATTCAGTAATCTTGGCGAGACTGGTCTCTAACTGATCCATACATGATACCTCATTCTCTGATTCACTCATGTTTGTTATCGGCCTTTTAGTGAGTCTTTCCTCTTCCCTAACCCAACGGGAAGCTATGATGTCTTTTAAAATTCTCAGTCAGCATGTATGTGTGCAATGCATGTAATATATAAGCCCATAAAAACTTCACACTAGTTGGCCCATTATCATTTTAAAGCGTTTAATCACGCTATTACGCGGCGCAAACTTGTCCCAGTTGAAAAAGGCCTAATAGGTTTACACTTTATAATAACGTGGCTAAACAGCTCCAAATGATGAGAGGCCTACACATAAAATGGCCCATCGATATTTTAGAAACTTTTAGCCCAATTATCATAATATACGAACTCATCCCAGTTTAAATGTCCCAACAAATTCTCATTTCTGACAAGAAGTCCAATCGAATCTAAATGACGATGGTCCCAAACATAAACATAAAGAAATAATTTCTACAGAGTGGCCCATCGACATTTCAGAAGCTCTTGGCCCAATTTTCATAATATACGAACTCGTCCCAATTTAAATGGCCCAACAAGTTCGCATTTCTGACAAGAAGTCCAATTGAATCCAAATGACGATGGTCCCAAACATAAACATAAAGAAATAACTTCTATTAGTTCTACGACTAAGGTTCACATGTGGGTTTACGGGAGTGCGGACAAAGGTTCTCACAGACGAAGGATTGCCCACAACTAGGACTCCCCACTCAAGGGTTCGAGCGACCAAGTGAGCGCACCTTTTTTATACACTATGGTATGTGCTAATGAGTTATGGTGTGTGACTGAATTTCAAAAGATTTTCCCGTTGTAGATTCCCCAGAGGGAGGGCGGAGCGAACTCTCTTAAAAACCCAAGCCTCTTAGGCTCTTATCGCTTAGTGACAGGAATAAACAACGAGTCCTCCAAATTAGTCCATCACAGTGAGCTACGGGTAATGATTATCTAGGTGCCTTTACAGCTTTTCCTTATAGAAAGGTAGTGAATGAAGGAAGACACCAAACCATTACCTAGCTCAAAAAGTGCCTTTATTAAACCCATTTCAACCCACTATAGACACGATTAAATAAAGCACAAATCATAAACATCACAAGGAATGATTTCGGGGCCAATTCTCTTTCCCTAGTGGAGACGCCAGACTGTAGGACACAGATGTCGGCGACGCTGGTCCAGGCTCAAAGCCTAGTTGGGAGTACGGAATGGTCCCTTACTTATGTCACTAATAATGATATGATTTGTGTAATAAATTATCCGAATCTACGCAACATACTTTTCAAAGAGTATTCTATTTCTAAGTTCACATGCATGAAAATAAAGCTCATTTCTAAGTTTGCATATAACCTATATCTAAGTTTGCATGCATAAAAGTAAATCGGAATGATGGCAAGCATACAATTTCATAAGTACATTATGTTCATGGATACGAAAATGCAAGTAAATGATAATTGTACAAGCATGCATAAAAGTAAAACAGAATGACGGCAAGGATATAATTTCATAAACACATTGTACTTACGCATACGAAAACACAAGTAAACAACAATTACACAAGCATGCATAATAAAGAGAAGCAATTAGATGCATAATGCAAGAGATAACTGAAAAGGCAATTGTACATTAAGATAAACGTGCCATGATGCAATACAAAAGAAAATAGATAAATAAGGTGAAGGAAGAGAGATGCAATATATGCCTACATCTATATAGGACCTCGATTGTCCAATTGAATGTATTTCACGTCCAATCGAACATACTTTGTCCAGCGCGGCAAAACGTCATGGTCAAGGTAGCCTTTAGGATTTTCATCCCTCAAAATGGAGGACCTTTAATCCAACATGATTTGCCCATGCGTATTGTAATATGATGCATGATTATAAAAGGAGATGACATACAAAAAGAAATAACGGAATATTAAATGGCGTGGCAAAGTATCGTGATAAAGGTAGCCTTTTAGGCTTTTCTTCCCTCAAATAGAGAACCTTTAGACCAACGTAATAAGCGCATGCGCGTTACATTATGATGCATGATTAAACAAGGAGATGGCATACAGCAAGCAAATAACAGAATAATAAAAGGCGTGACAAAATGTCGGGGCAAAGGTAGCCCTTAGGCTTTTGATTCCTCGAAATGGAGGACCTTTAATCCAACTTGATTTGCCCATGTGCATGACATTACAATGCATTGAAAATAAAGACAAAAAAATATTATAGGACTTCGTACACTCGATTGAACATATCTCATATTCAATTAAACATACTTCGTCCGGCGTGGCAAAACGTCATGGCAAAGGTAGCCCTTAGGCTTTTTATCCCTCAAAATGGAGGACCTTTAATCCAACTTGATTTGCCTATGCGTACTATATCATCAATACATAAACAAATAATATACACAAAGTAAAATGGCGGAATAATAAAAGGCGCGGCGAAGTATCGTGGTAAAGGTAGCCTTTTAGGCTTTTCTTCCCCCAAATGGAGAACCTTTAGACCAATGTAATAAGCCCATGCCTATTACCTTACAATGCACAAAAATAAATAAGATAAGGATATGGGACTTCATGTGTCCGATTAAATATATCTCGCATTCAATGGAACATACTTCGTCTGACGCGGCAAAATATCGTGGCAAAGGTAGCCCTTAGACTTTTTATCCCTCAAAATGGAGGACCTTTAATCCAACTTGATTTGCCCATGCGCACTATATCATCAATACATAAACAAATAATTTGCAGAAAATAAATGACGAAATATAAAATACGGATAATAAATACATAAGATAAAATAAAGCAAAATATATACCGTTTAGTCAAGTGGTATGTGGAGTTGTCTCCCAAGTACAGTCCACACTGTTGTCCATTCGAATTCGGCTACGAAATTTACATCTGGGTTTCCATCCTATATACCACGAGAGACGACATATTTTCCATTCATCTAATAGACATATCATTCATTAATCAACGATGCTCATACACAAAAATATTAACAAAATAAAAGAAATAAGCGGAAATAACTAAAGAAGGGTGCCCTCAGGTCTAACTTCTTTTGTCGTCTCCCGAAAGCATGGTCCGCGGTTGTCGGAAGGGTTGATGCTCTGTAACTCCTCCGGTTTACTGGTTCTCCATTTTCCTTCGTCGCTTCACTATTTTGGGTCGCTGTTTTCATTTCATTTTGCTGCGGTTTCGAGGGTATTTTTGGACTATTTTGGGCAGTTTTAGGGGTCAAAGCAGTGCAGTTTTTGGTGTTCAGGCAGTGTAGTTTCGGTCGTATGGGGACAGTGCAGTTTTGGAAATTAGGTAGTGTAGTTTTGGTGGTATGGGGACAGTCTTGGTGGGTAGTTTTTTGGGACGAAGTTATGGGGCTGTGAACAAGAGGGATACGTGAGGACAGTGGTGTAAAGGGGCAGTGAGGCATTGTGAGGGTCTGTGGTGCGTGGAGGCTATGTGTGTTCTGTGCGTGAGTGGAGGCTATGTGTGTTCAGTGCGTGAGTGGGCTGTGTTGAGGCAAGTTTACTCGGCTAGTAGGGGTGCATTTTTGGCAGGAAGTGGGCGCTTGAAGTGAAGATTACGTGGGCTGTGTTGAAGGCTTGGGGACATGTTACTTTGTGTTGATGCGTGAGATAAGGGTGGTCTGTGGGTACGTGAGGGGGGAGTGAAGCAAGGGGCGTGGAGTTGAAGGCTATGGCGTGCAGGGGCAAAAAACGTGTTGGGTGGAGTTTGGCTGTGGCGTGTAGAAGGCAATGGCTGTGTTGAGTGGAGTGTGCAGGTTCTTGGGACGTGGGCGCTAGGTGGCTGTGGGTGCGTGGATGGGTGATCTGCCTGGTGAGTTGCTCTCGGCTAATTGTCAAAGGGCAGTTTTATTTGTTGTTTATTTTTTAGTTTAAGTGGATGATGCCGTGAGAGTCTAGAGCCTTAGGGTTGCATTAGTGTTATGTTTTATAGTTGTCAATTAGGGTTATGCATGAGATTTTAAAAGGAAACAAGATCAATTAAATATATTTGTATTTAATTAATTTATTAAAGGAAAGGATATTTGTATTTTAGGTGGGAATGTCTTTAATTTGGTGAGTGAATTATTTAAATTAGGAAGAGATTTTCTTAAATTAGGGATTTAATTTAATTGATTTTAATTTAATTTAATTTAATTTATGACATGTATTTTAGATGTTTTAATTATTTCTTGGATTGGGCTTGGGTGAGATGGGCTTGGTGTGTGTCTTGCAGGGGTTTGTCAAAGAATGTGTTTTAAAACAGAGGTTCAACAAGTGAACCCGAAGTGAAACGAGCGAATAAAATCCAACAAAATAATGATTTCTGACTTTTCCCTATCGACATCTGTTTCTTGTGACTTCCGTGACTTAAATGGTAGTGCCTCTAAATGAGACTAATCATATGGACCTACATTCAAAAATATAGTGCCTACACAAGCTTAGGGGCTAAGGGTAAAGAAGTTGTAGAACCAAGCAAGGATAGACCGAAACTTGAGACTACAACACTAAAGACTAATGACGTCAAGTGCTTCAAGTGTTTGGGCATGGGCACTATATTTCATAGTGCCCTAACATGTGTACCTTAGTGAATGATAAGAAGAGTGGTGAGGTACATTCTACCAATAGTGTGGTTGAGGTTTATGATGATGAGCTTGACATTGAGGATACTAGTGACAAAGATAGAGTTCCTTACCCGTTAGATAACTTGTCCTTAGTTTTCAAGTGTGCTTTGAGAGCACAAATGGTTAAAGATGAGAGTGATCAGAAGAGGGATATCATATTCCACAGTAGATGCTGTGTGAATGGCAAGAGGCGTAGTATGATCACTATCAGGGGCGATTGTACTATTTCACATGTATAACTTTAGTTAAGAGTTTGTGATTAGATTGCTTGAAGCATCCTAAGCTTTATAAGTTGCAAGGGTTTAATGATTTTGGAGAAGTGTGGGTGACTAGGCAGGTATTATTGAGTTTCACAATTGGGCCTTATACTGATGATATATTGCATGATGTTTTACCCTTGCATGCAGGACACATTCTTTTAGGAAGGCCGTGGTAGTTTGATAAGAATGTTATACACGATGGGTTCAAGAATAAGTATTCCTTTCAGCATAGGAGAAAACCAATTACCTTGTACCCAGTTGCACTGGGGCAAGTATTCAAGGATCAATTCAAGTTGCAACTTGAGAGACATAGAGAGGAAAAGAGTGAAAACACAGCCTTGGAGAAAACACGTGAGGGGAGTGTGACCGAACCTTGAAAGGAAATTAAGGCTAAGGCCATGAGTGTTCCCAACGGGTGTGCAAGTGACCTTAAGGGGCAGAGGCAAAAAAAAAAGGGCAAGTGAAAACGATCTTCTACATGGGTGAGCCTGAGGCGAGAATAGCTTTTAAGGCTTGCAAGCTTATTTTTTTTTACTAGTCTACAAGGATCGTCATATTTGTATTGCAAGCACTTACCATTTGCTTCATGTGTCCATTTCATCTATTTTGCTGGAAATCAATGATATACTGAAAAAGGACATTCCTAGTGGGCTTCCACCCATAAGAGGTATTGAACAATAAATAGATTCATATCTGGCGCAATCACTCCCAATAGACCAGCCTACCAGAGCAATTATAGACAAGTGCGAGAGTTGATATAGAAAGGATATGTCAGAGAAAGTATGAGTCCTTATGCAGTACTAGTTCTAGTTCCTAAGAAAGATATGACGTAGCGTATGTGCATTGATTATCGATCGATCAATAATATAACGACAAAGTATCTTTACCCTATTCATAGACTAGATGGCATGTTGGATGAATTGCATGGTTCTTAAGTTTTGAGTAAGGTTGATTTAAAGAGTGGATACTATCAAATTCGCATGAGAGAGAGATGAGTGGAAAACTACATTTAAGACTAAGTATAACTTGTATGAATGGTTAGTTAATTCATTTGGTCTTACAAACGCACCTAGCACATTTATGAGATTGATGAATCAAGTTATGTGTGCATTTATAGGTAAGTTTATTGTAGTTAATTTTGATGACATCTTAGTTTATAGAAAAACATTAGATGAGTATATTACGCATTAGAAGCATGCTCTTGACTTGTTAAGTCAGGAAAAACTATATGCTAATTTTGATAAATGCACTTTTTGTATGGATAAAATTATTTTCCTTGGTCTTTTTACTATATGCTAATTTTGATAAATGCACTTTTTGTATGGATAAAATTATTTTCCTTGGTCTTTTTAATAAATGCAACTGGCATCGAAGTTGATTTAGAAAAGGTAAAGGCAATTCAGGATTGGCCTACACTGACAATTGTGACAGAAGTCAAAATCTTCCATGGATTTGTAAGCTTCTATCGTAGATTTTTTATCGACTTCATTAGTATTGTAGCACCACTGACTGATGTAGTGAAGAAAAATATTGGCTTCAAATTGGGAGAAGAGCATGAGCGTGCATTACAGGATCTTAAAATTAAGTTGTGCAGTGCACTAGTTTTGGCGCTACCCAAACGAGTGTATTGGGAAGCTTAATGGAGAAGTTTTAAGGTATCTATATATGACAAGGAGTTGTATGAGCTAGTGAGAGCCCTTGAGACTTGACAGCATTATCTGTTGCCTCAAGAGTTTGTGATCCTTACAGATCATGATTCATTAAAGCATTTGAAGGGCCAAGGTAAGGTGAACAAGTGAGTGTTTATTAAGACATTTCCATATGTAATCCGCTACAAGCAAGGTAAGGAAAATATTATTGCCAATGCACTATCGTGAATTTATGTTTTCCTTACTTCAATGAATACCAGGATATTGTGGTTTGATTTGATTAAGGATCTATATACATGTGATTCTGACTTTGATGAGATTTATTCTACTTGTACAAAGTCTTCATCTGGTAAATTTTACTTACGTGATAGATTCTTATTAAAGATGAATAGGTTGTATATTCCCGCTTGTACTACATGTGAATTACTTGTGAATAAAGCCATAAGGGTGGTTTGATGCGACACTTTGGTATTAGTAAGACATTAGTTATTTTGCATAAGCACTTTTATTGGCCAAGAATGAAATGTGATGTTGAGCGTATTTTTGATAGATGTATAACATGTAAACAAGCTAAATCTAAACTGATGCCTCATGGGTTGTATACTCCTTTACCTGTACCTAGTAAACCTTCAGTTAATATATCTATGGATTTTATAGGAGGTTTTCCTAGCACAAAGAGGGGTAAGGGTTCTATATTTGTTGAGATTGATAGGTTTAGCAAGATGGCGTACTTCATAGCATGTCATAAAACTGATGATGCCACATACATAGCTGATTTATTTTTCAAAGACATAGTGCGACTCTATAGTATACTTAGGAATATTGTATCAGATACAGATGTTAAGTTCCTTATGCTGGACAATTATGACCCATAGCGTCACTATTTATACAGATCACAGTGTTGATGTACAAATTAGCTATGTGATAAAGGAGATTCATGTCTTATCATTTGTGATTAGATCACCAAGATATATAAATGATAGGAGGTCCTTATGATTTGTTCCTGGATTGAGAATGATATGAGACAGTATCAGTCCACGAAGGATAAATCATTAAATATCCCTAGTCAGAGTATTATCGAGATTGGACATCAATAAATACGTAAAAGACTAGTATTACACTTGTGCGCGTTGTGAGGGAACAACGACATAGTTCTCATATATTTCGGTATAGGAAACTCATGCAAGTGTAATAGGAGGTTGTGTTTTACCGATGGTACGGGAAACAGCTTCGCTCTGGATAGACCCCGCGGAATCCCATTGGTAGTATGACTATGTGTCTATGGGAGTCCGCAATCAGGGTAGGTGTATTTGGTCTTAACTTGAGACTTGCATCGCTAATACTTGCGACAATCAATATACTTTGGTTGCGGTCGTCCAGGGCTTTAACCGGTTCTGTGTACGCCAATTCTGGGTATATTGAGAATCGTAATGTGTTGGGTGTGATGTCAAGACGGAAGTATCACTCCAGTCATATGGAGATGATGATCACGTAGGATACGGAACTTGTTCTTTTATATGCTCGAGCTATCGGGATATTATGACTAGGTCATGTTTATCCGATTATAGAGACTAGTTACCAGACATCCGATATGTGCTTCGTACGGCGCAGACACAATTCCAGCCCCAGGCCTAGCACGTGATCATCCGATGCTGGATGGAAATACGCAATACTGCGGTATACTACGCTTGATATAGATCACATATTCCTGTAAGGATATTTCTGAAGAATTGGGCAGGCATGGCGCTTTGCTAGAGGCCAACCTTGTCTTGTAAATCAGTATAAACGTAGTTCGAGGTACTTACGTGTTCGGATAGTCTGACGATCGTATTTACTGCCAACATATCCGGGGATCTCATGGGTTACTTCTCGAAGATTCACCGATGACGTATGACTCGCACTTTATTAATCTGGGATTAATTTGACGAGAGAGAAAATTAATCTGGGATTAATTACGGAGATATTTTATATGGGATAAAATATTAATTAAAGAGTGAGAACGATTAATTTGGAATTAATCGATAAAATAATATATTCGATATATATGATACGAAATTGGATTTCGACGCAGAATTGAAATTGGATTTTAATTCGGGCGAACGAGTTAATTTAGAATTAATTCGTTAGCGACTTGAATAGTGATTTCGCTAGGCATAATCATTTAATTACGTCGCAATGGAAAATTTGTTAATTTGGAATTAGCAAACCCGAGCCCGAGTGTGTTTACGAGTGCATTTGCATTTCGAATTCGAGTACGGCACGCAAGTCACATCAAGCGTCAAATCACTAGTCACATCAAGCATCAAATCACATGTCACTTTGAGTGATGTGACAATTGAGTGATTGATGTGTTAGTTAAAAACCATTTATTGCTTTTTGCTTTTGCTTTTTGACTTTTTACTTTTTGAAATTATAAAGTGGTAAATGTTTATTAATTTTGGAAATATATAAACCTAATACACTTTTTATTTTTTCTCTCTCTCTCTGCATATAGTTTCAAGGAAACCTTTCTTCCATTCTTTTCTCTCTCGGCTTTGAGCCGTTTTTCTTCTTCTTCTTCTTCAAGATGTTGGCTTGGCCGTGAGAAGCAAGGAAGAAGACAAGGTGCTAGCACATAAATGGGTTAATACAAAGGTGATAGGGCAGTGAACACATGAGCATGGAATCATTTTTGGAGCTTGAAGCTTGGAGCTTCAATGGAGGTCATCAATGGCCGAATCTTAGAGGCTTCAAGGAGACCAAAACCGAGTAGTCCACTGTAAGGAGAAGCCACTGCCGTTACCTTTGAGGGAGCTTGAAGGCTTGTGTTCTTCACGTCGCAAGATCCTTTCATTGTGAGTATATTCCGCACCTCATTTGATGTGTATTCACTTATTTCATTGCTTGATTTCATGATCTTGGGACCTTATAAGAAACCAACACCTTAGTAATTCCTGGAAGGTGTTGTGGGCTAAATTGGGTACTAAGTTGTTATATTCTACCACTTGTCAAATACAAACATATGGACAAACAAAAGTAGTTAATAGAACTTTATCACAGTTGTTGCACACTGTAGTTGGTAAAAACTTGAAATAATGGGAAGAATTTTTGCCATTTATATAATTTGCATATAATAGGTGAATTCATTCTACTACTTCTTATTTGCCTTTTGAGATTGTATATGGTTTAAATCCTCTCACTCCTTTGGATTCATTGTCTTTTCCGGAGTTTAGATAGTGAAAGAAGGTGGATTTGGTGAAATTAATAACTGGAAAGCTAAGACACACATTGAGTGGAAAAATGAACAATATTTTCTCATCCTAATAAAAGGAGAAAGCGTATTATATTTGAAACTAGATATTGGGTATGGCTACACTTGCGCAAGGAGAGGTTCCCATCAAAATAGAGATCTATGTTACAACCGAGGGGAGATGGTCCATTTCATATCTTGGAAAGGATCAACGACAATGCTTAAAACCCGGATCTTTCTAGTGAGTATGGTATTTCTATGACATTTAATATGGCCAAATAAGATGGACATCAAAGAGGCATATTGGCATCACATGATGGCTTCAATGGAGGTGTTCCAAAGCTATTCCACTTGACTTTAGTCATACTCAATGGACGCACTAACAATTCTGAAGTCAAGTACTTTTTTGACGAATGAAGTCGAATCGAGCCTAACACCAAGAAATCGAGTTACACAAGGCTTAAGGGGCTTGAGACACATAATTGGACCTTGCTACATGAAGCCCAAAAAATTTGGAGGATTTTATGCAAAATGGAAAATTTGGTTATTTGAGAAAAGCTTGTCACCTTTGTTGATATTTCTTTTGTCTTTGTTAACTTTTTTCTTTTAACATCTGGTTACTTAGGTAAGCTTGCCACCTTTGTTGATAAGCTTTCGACCTTTTTTGATTTTGATTTTTACTTTTAAAGTTATTTTAGTAACTTGCCATGTACTATATATTGTAACTTGTCTTCCTTAATGTAAAATAATCCACCATTTTTGAAATTATTCTTTAAGAATGGCTATTGCCAAAATTCAAGCTTCAGGGAGAAAATACCCGTTATTTCAACTTTGACATATCTAATACGTGGCAACCTTAGTGTCGTCTCCATACTAGCAGGACACAGCAAGACATAATCTTAAGGGTTCACAAAGACAAGTTCTTTGTGGGTCTTCTTTGTGGCCTTGGAAGGGTTTTGTTCCTACAAAATAAAATTTGCATTTCTTGGGGTTATATCCGTTGCTTGGGGTTTGCTTGGACTAATCATCCAAGTGAGTTCCTCGGTAGACATTTTTGTCCATTACTAATTTAGGGTTTCTCTTTGTAACCTATTTAAACTTTTTTTTTTCTTTTTCCTTAAGATAATTCATAAAATTTTGAGAAACTTTGAAGCTATTAAGTTTATGGCTATAGCCGAATATCTTGTGAGGGAGGGATTCCCCTTTTCACTTTCAAATCGACTTATCTAAGTATGGCAAGCATAGTGGCATCTCCATTGCAAGAAAAGCACTATGATTTCATGTTTTTAATTTATCATGGCCAAGGTTTCATGGTGGTTTAGAGCTGATCTTGGATAGATTTTGTTCTTACAAAATCACTGATTAATGTTTTTGGGGTTTAAGAAAGAATATTTAGGATTTTCTTTGTTTTGAACCCAAGTGAGTTTCTTGTCAGTTGTGTTAGCAACATTAGTACAACTACCTTCATCCATGATCATACTACTCCCCTTGCCATTCACAAAACATCTAGTGTGGAATATGTTCTCTCTGTGATGCTCACTCTCATCCTCTATAATATGTGCATTCAAAGTACACCTAACAACTAGAGATCAATTATCCACCAGGTATGCAGCTCCCTCGTGGTCTCTGATATCCTTCAGCTCCGGCATCTCATCCCTAACCTCACTATCTATAGATTACACCTCTCCGATCTTCTCATTAATCACTAAGGTGCACTTATTGGGATATTATGAAATATAGTATCCCATGCCCACACATTTGAAATACTTGACATCCTTAATTCTGGTAGCTATACCCTCAGGTTTTGGTCTAGTTTTGCTTGGCTTTTAGCCTTCTTACTCTTGGCACTAGGTTCAGCGCTAGGCTTATCAAAGCCTCAACTGAACTCGCCTTTAGGCTTGTTAAAGCTTCATATCGCTTCTAATTCGGAACCTATTTCCCATTCCATGCAGAACTAGCTTGAGCACTAAATCTGAATTTGGCCATTTTCTTGAGTTGCCTTTCTACATTGATAGCCATGTGAAGCATATCCTCCAAATCAACATAATGATGTAACTCCACCATGTTGGAAATCACTCTATTCAAGCCCCCTAGAAACTATGCCATAATAACATTTGCATCCTTAACTACACTTGCCTTAATAATGGCAACTTCCATCTCCGTGTGACAGTCCTCAACAATCTTTGTCCCTTGATACAAATGTTATAGTTTATGATACAATTCTTGATAGTAATGCCTGGGTATGAACATCTTTCTCATGACCCTTAAGTTATGCCTATGTCTGAATCGACATCTCATAGTTTCTCATTTGAGTAGAAACAATATGATCCCACCAAATCATATTATAATCAGTAAACTCAATTGCTCAGATTGATCTTCTTCTCGTCTGAGTAGTGATGGCAGTTGAAAATCAGCTCTATTTTCTTTTCCCATTCTAAGTAAGTCACCAAATCATTCTTGACTTGAAAGGTTGGTATCATGATCTTGATGCTACCTAGATCACCATTTACATCTCATCGTCCATCATAATCATTCTGATCATAATCCCATCGTCCATCATCAAATGCACATTTACCATCAAAGTGCCTATCCCTCATATCATACCTCCAATCAAACCTCATTCATGCCTCCTATCTATTAGGGTTGGTGTTCGGAGTGCCAATCCGGATCGTATTTATGTCCGATTCATAAATACAAACAATATTATTTTCTATAATATTACTTATTTATTGGTAGCACCCTTGTCTTTTATACACTTATTATATCTAATTACGATTAGATATCTGATTACTATTAGATCGAAATTGAATCTGGTTCAGTGATATGTGTGTATTAGATAAAGACCCTACGATTTATAATATAGTGTGCATTTACAACCTAGTTTTTAATTGACATTAGGAAGTGGACTATAAGATGTATATCCTTAAATAAAGTTCATGGTCAAGATTTACTAACACTGGTAGGTTTTTAAAATTTGCTGAGACCAATACATGTCGTATATCGTGACTTGGTCCAATGGTTTATCCCAGTGAACCATGAGTCTCGGGAGACTCGCATAAATATATAGGTGTTTATTTGATAAGACACTAAACAACTCACTGAAGATTTTATAATAGATGGTACACCAACGTCAATAGGAATCTTCACGAGTTGAGCGAGCATAATAGTCATTCGACTTGAAATACCATAGTGGGATATATGAGTTATCCTCCATACTTTGATGATGCTCATGATATCCAGCACGTATCAAGATAGGATCCATCAATCCTATGTACAGGGCATAAACATCCTCACGTCTTAACGATCTAGTAAATCCATGGTCGTGGTA
Organism: Zanthoxylum bungeanum; assembly: GCA_019454045.1. Lineage (NCBI taxonomy): Eukaryota > Viridiplantae > Streptophyta > Magnoliopsida > Sapindales > Rutaceae > Zanthoxylum > Zanthoxylum bungeanum. The sequence goes on from SKCR01035188.1 coordinate 31,455, forward strand.
TAACTTCAGAAACTAGTTCCAAGTGTTATTTAGAGATCGTAAAATGAAAGTTGACTGTATTATACTGAACGGATTTGACATTGTTATTTATATCCCCGGTATAATATGGATAGCCTATGATGGAGGGATTATATGTATGTAATGACCTTGGCTTGCATAGTTTAGTGAGACTATCTATGGTCTTCATAATTCATGAGTGGGTGAATTATGGACACGAAATTAGATTTCGTGACGGATAAACCTAAACTTAGAGAGTCCCATAATATGAAGTGTACTTGTTAAGAACTTGGACAACGCGAGAATAATTCAGATTATTCATAATACTTCATGGGTTAAATGAGTTAATTCGAATCGTTTAATCGGTTAAACGATAACACATGCATTAGAGGATTTTGTCCGATAATAATTATTGTGTATTTATATTTGATACATAATATGAATAGGTACACATTAATTATTTGTCAAATGAGATTTTGACACATTCCATAAATAAATGTATTTGTTATTTATTGTAAATAAAAATACATATATAATAATAATTATATTAATTAATTATTTAGATATTTAATTGTTAAATATTTAAATGATTAATTAATTAAACTTTTTCATAATTGTTATGAAATTTTTCCAATTATTATTGGTTTGTGTGGCATGAATTTATTAAGCAAAATTTGTCCAAATTTGATTTGCCAAAATTAATGCTTAATAATTATTTAATTGAATTAATTCACCATTTGGACAAAATTGCCCCTTCTATGTCTGTATAAAGGTTTTTTATTTGAAAATTTTTTATCTTATTCCACAATTTATCACCATGGCCATGAGTTACAAAGAAAATAAGCCCTAGGATTTGTATGATCAAATCCGTGATGTAAAGAAGGAAAATCAAAAAAAACTTTTGGGATTTTAAGCGATTAAAAGGTAATTTAATTAACCCTAAACTTAGAAATTGGATTTCTTGTTTCTTGATGATTTAGAAAGGTTCTAGGTTTTCTTAAATTCTAAATTTTTGGGGCTTTTGTTTGTGGATGAATTGGAAGTGTTGATGCATGTGTGAAGTAGATTTGGGTGAAATTAGTGTAATTTATATCCAAATTTATCATTTGATGATGATTTTATATTATAGAGTGTTATTACCACTCTTATGGCACCTAGAATTGTTCTTGGATTGTTCATATGTGGTGACTTTGGATGGTGGCTTGGTTAATTAGATTAATCTTAAAATTTTGGATTTAAAGCATGGAAATTGGAATTTTTGGCCTATGGATCAGATCTGTGCAAATTGGAAATTTTATGATGTTTTTGATGTCATATGAATGTAATGGATGTGTTTTTGGAGTTGGAACAATTTCCGGAAAGTGTTTCGGAGTTGAAATAAGCGAAAATAGCCAAAAACATCATTACCGAGTTGATTTTGAGCCAACCGAGTAACGGCTGTCCAAAGAGTGAATCCATCACTGTTCAGGTAGTGCATGAACTGCCCTGATACTATTGGGGCTTACCTGGACAGTATCCATATGTGTCGGGTGGTCGGTTCGGTCAAAAATGAGTTTAGCATCATTTTGTGTAGAAACATTTTTCGTAAAAATTTCGCAATATTTCAACCTTATTTATGTTGATATTTTACATTGAATAAGTAGGTTTAGGTGAAATATGAATAAATTATTCATATTAGATATTGAATAATTTATTCGGTATTTTGAAAAGGTTTTAAAAAATGATTTCGCCCGAACAGCGCTTCCCGCTACTTCCATCGCCCAAAACCCCAACAAAGATGGTATCAGAGCGGGTTTGATGCTTCATCCTTTACATTACTCATGTTTGATATTTGATATAAAATCCAATTTTAATGTTCGCACGTGCTTTGAATCTATATATGTTTCTTTACTTTTAGGTTATACTCTAACTACAAGTTAACTGAAATTAAATGGTTAAATTATGTTATATTTTCTAAGGTAGAATTGAAATATTTAGAAAATGATTTAGATTAAAATTCTGCATTTGATGTAGATTATAGCTTCAATAGGAAAATCCCCTATCTTAAATATGGCTGTAAAGTAACGTGTATTGAATACTTCTTGGTCCATCTTGTTAGTATGGTTTATGGGTATCTTTCTATAACTGCATTCGAAATCGTGCCAAAGCTTTGAGGGTGTAGGTTATAGAAATATTATCCATACTCGGTGTATAATGATACTGGACAAATTCAAGTGAAAGTTGAAATCCTGAACGTGCCAAAACTGTCAGGACTACATCAGTAGCTTGAATTTATCTTGACAAGTGACGCCTCCCTGTGAACGTGCCAAAGATGTCACAATGAGAAATGGTCAAGACCAAAACTAGGAGTCACTGGTGAATGATTGACAAAGAGTTATCTACCTAATGAATATATATAGACGAGATCATGCCAAAGCTGTAAGTCGAAATATATTCATGGATATATGCATACATTTTAAATATTTGTATGCATTTCACTTTGGAAAAATCTCTACGCTAGATCATTAAGTGTCATTATTTTATTTGAAAATATGACATGGTCCGGCTTGTCTATATGGTGTTAGTGAAACCTTTGTGATTATTCCTACTATTGCTAAAGCTTGAGGGATTGGTTATAATTTTTTATACTATTCCGGTTAAGCATGAGATGAGTCGAATTTAAGAAAAAGTATTATCCAATATTGCTAAATCGTGAGGTTAATATTAGTATCTTACTTTCGGCAATAGATAAAGTTGATCTAAAAAATTGAACTATCCAATATTGCTAAAGCGTGAGGATGAGATTAGATTTAGGGCCGAATGTAAGAGTAGCATGAGATGCAATTGATAATAGTTGTCTTCCTTCTCGAATTTACAAAAGTCAATATTGCTAAAGCATGAGATTTGCGTAAATATCAAGCAGGATCTACTTTGCTTTGTGAGATTTAAGAGTTAAATTTCCATATTCTTGTTTGTAGAGATTATAAAGAATATGTAAGACAATGCGAGGGCACTTTATAGAAAAAGTAAATCCATATTCTACTTAGTGTTTTTATCATGAAATTTAAATATTAAATTCTGCTTTATTTTATCATTGTGTAGACAGAATGTCTGTGTCGAACCCGCTTTCACGTATACTTGATACGCATAAGTTCCAGGGTGCTGTTAACTATAATGTTTGGCTTATGAATCTTCGTATTCTTTACCAAGTGAAGCAACTTGAATATGTTCTAGATCGTCCAATGATCGCAAGGGTTTTCTGATGATCCTTTCGATGAGGAACGTGAGACATTCAAAAGATTGAAGGATGACGATCGGAAAGTCCAGTCATACATCTTGGGATTTATGGTGCCGAAACTACAGAGGAAGTATTTGCCGATGCCTTATTTCAGATCCATCTTGATGCATATAAAGAAACTATTCAGTGATCGACCATAGGTAGAGATGTATAGGGTGGCTGTCGAGCTTTTTCATACTTTCCTTCCAGAGGGAAAACCTGTTAGCCCACATGTGATGAAGCTAAAAGACTGTATCAAAGAGCTTGAAAGGATGGATATTCCTATTGATAACCACCTCGGGAATAATGTGATTCTCGCATATCTTCCTAAGTCTTTCAATGACCTTATCGTTAAATTTAACATGCATAAGATGCTTCCTACCTATTCTGAGTTGCACAAAATATTGCTGACGGCTTAAGAAGACATGAATAAGAATAGTTCTGCTTTCATGGTCACTGGTGGTTTTCTTCTTTTGGACCTTCTCAGGCTTCTAAAAAGCCGGCGGGGAAGAAACATAAAAAGAAGAAGAAAGTTAAAGGTATAGGTCCAAAGGTTGCTTCCGCAGGGGTTTCTAAGCCAATGTGAAGACAAATGTGCAAAAGGAAAATATTTCTACCGCGACATGCTTGGACATTGGAAACTCAACTGTCCGAAATATTTAGCCTCTTTGAAGAAAGCTCCCACAAGTATTTGTTTTCCTATTATTGACATTACACTTGCTTTCGATTCTAGTTCGACTTGGGTGTTAGACACCGCTTGTCCCTCTCACATTTGCAATTCGTTGCAGGATCTGAGGGAAACTAGAAGATTGAAACCGAGAGAGATCCAGCTGCGAGTAGGGAATTGAGATTCTCTATAAGTTGAAGCAGTAGGAATTTTGTTTTTGAAACTCTCGGATGAATCTAATATTCAAATTAATAACTGTTATTTTGTGCCGAATATGATACGGTAAATCATTTCGCTTCCTGTACTTGACAGCAAAGGATTTCATGTAAATATTAAAGATGGTCTTTTGAATTTATATGATAATATGAATGTTTTTCTTGTTTCATGTCCCATGGTTGATGGTCATTACATTCTACAAAAAAGTTGTGATGTCTTTAATATAGAGAAATCTAAAAGGAAAAGATCAGAAGAAATAAATAACATAGAACTATGGCATATGAGATTAGGTCATATAGGCAAAAAAGGCCTAACCAAACTAGTTAAGGATGGTGTGATAGATGATCTAACCATGGAACCTTTACCAGTTTGTAAATATTGTATTCAAGGTAAAATGACCAAATCCTTATTTAGTGGTGTTGGACACCGTGCTAATGATTTATTGGAACTTGTGGATTCCGATGTATGTGGTCCTATAAATAATGCTGCCATTGGTGGGTTTCAATATTTTGTAACTTTTATCGATGATTTTTCACGATATGGTTATGTGTTTCTTATGAAACAAAAATCAGAAACTTTTGAAAAGTTCAAAGAATACCGATTTGAAGTGGAGAAACAAACTGGAAAACTCTTCAAATGCCTTCGATCAGATCGGGGCGGTGAGTTCATGAGTTATTTAAAAGAGAATGGGATTCTCGCTCATTATGCTCCTCCAAGCACTCCTCAACACAATGGTGTTTCAGAGATGAGGAATCGAACTTTATTAGATATGGTTCGATTGATGATAAGTTTTACTGATCTACCAATATACCTGTGGGGCCATGCTCTAGACACTGCTGCTCATCTTCTGAACAAAGTTCCATCGAAAGCTGTTCTGACCACTCCGTATGAGTTATGGACTGGAATGAAACCGAGTCTTAAGTATGGTAAGATTTGGGGTTGTCATTATTAGTGTTCCAAGAACAATATAAGGATCTAATAAGCATGCATAATAAAAGATTTGATCATTATAAGGTGCGGAATATGCTTACAATGAGTTTTGGAGCTTTTAAAAATTTGAGATCCAAGATCTCCAAGATCCAAGCTTTAGGATGATTCCAAGCTTTTGAGGAGTTTCCCTATCACCTTTGTTCACTTCCAAAGTGCTAGCTTTTGATGATTTGAAAAATCAAATCAAAGAGAGGAGAGGGGAAGAATTTCGGCCAAGCCAAGCTCTTTAGGGTTTGTGTTTTTGATTTTTGTCACAAGTGTTACCAAAGTTGAAAATGCCTTTTTGTTATTTACCAAAAGGTGAAACCATTTCACCTTTTTACCCAATACAAGGTAGAGATTGGTAAATGGTTTTCATAAAGGCAAAACAAGGTGGTTGTGTGGTGGGAACACCTACCACACTTTTGGCTACAAATATTTGAATCCGAAATTCAAATATCTCTACGGGCATTTGCCGCGGCTCGGTTCCGTTTAATCCGATTAAACGATCCTTCGTCGCTAAATAATTAAATCTAATTTAATTAAATAACGATGCCTCGCAATATATTACGAACGTCGTTCATGAACTAATTCTAAATTAATTCGTTCGTTCGTATTAAAGTCCGACTTTAATCTCGTAATGAAATCCAATCCATTTTAATATATCCGATATATTAATTTTAGCCCATTTGAATAAATTAAATAGAAAAATCAAATTTAACTATTAAATTTATTTACCGATTAATTCCAAATTAATCCCGTTCTTTCGCCACTGCACACTTTTAATCCCAGATTAAATAAAGCCCATATTAATCCCAGATTAATTTTCTCTCTCTTAATTAATCCCAGATTAATTCCAATTTAAGTCAACTGTCATCGGTGAATCCTTGGGAAGCGACCCAAGAGATCTCTGGATATGTTGGCAGTAAATCCGGTAATCGGACTATCCGATAAAGTGAGTACCTCGTACTACGTGCTTACCGATTTACAAGACATGGTTGGCTTCTAGCAAAGCACCGTGCCTACCCAATTCTCCAGAAATATTCTTACTGGAATATATAATCTATGTCAGACGTAGAATACCTAGTATCTCGTATTTCGATCCAGTATCAGATGTCACGTGCTAGGCCTGGGGCTGGAATTGTGTCTGCCCCGTACGAAGCACATATCGGATATCAAACAACTAGTCTCTTTGAATCGGATAATCATGACCTTGTCACATTATCCCGATGGTTGCAACACAATAGAGAACGAGTTATGAATCCCTGCGTGATCATCATCTCCATATGTCTGGAGTGATACTTCCGTCTTGACATCACATCCAATACACTACAATTCTCGATAAACCCAATAAAGGCGTACACAGAACCGGTTAAAGCCCTGGACGACCAAAACTAAAGTTTACCGATTGTTGCAAGTATTAGCGATGTAAGTCTCAGGTTAAGACCAAATACATCTACCCTGACGCAGACTCCCATAGACACATATACATACTACCAATGGGATTCCGCGGGGTCTATCCAGAGCGAAGCTGTTTTCCGTACCATCGGTAAAACACAACCTCCTATCGCACTTGCATAAGTATCTTATACTTAAACATATGAGAACTGTGTCGTTATGCTCTCACAACGCGCACAAGTGCAATACTAGTCTATTCCGTATTATCGATGTCCAGTCTCCATAATACTACGACTAGGGATATTTAATGATTAAACCTTTATGGATTGATACTGTCTCATATCATCTCAATCAGGAACTAATCATATGGACTTGTACCATTTATATATCATAATAAATAAATTACGAAATGATAAAGGCAATTTCAATATTACACAGTCAATTTTGTACAAAACACAATGTCTTTTACAAACAGTGACGCTATGGGTCATAATTGTCTAACAGTCATGCCTATATAAGAGTTGCACAGTGGGATAAACTTGCACCTAGAGGGTACAAGTATCGATTTATGGATATCCTAAAAATCCATGGGATATCAATTCTATGATCCCAAGAATCGAAATGTGTTCGTTGCTCGAAATGCAACTTTCTTAGAAATACATTTTGTGTTAGAAAGTGCAAATCATAAAATGATTGATCTTGATGAAGTCAATCAAAGTAACATTGAATCGACGATAGAACCAGAAGTTCAGGAAGATGAGATACATTTGACCCAACCACCTAGTAGGTCACAAAGGATCCTTGTCAGGTACAGGACGACATCTGACGATGCCATCGATATTTTCTTATTCGAAGAAAATGATCCTTTAACCTACAGCGAGGCGATGTTAGACATCGATGCGGAGAAATGGGTGGAAGCTATGAAATCTGATATTGCTTCAATGCATGATAATCAATTTTGGGACTTAGTTCCACTTCCCGACGGAATTGTTTCTATCAGTTGTAAATGGGTTTACAAGAGAAAGCGGGGGCCCGATGGAAAAGTTGAAACCTTTAAGGCCCGACTGGTAGCAAAATGATATACTCAGAAATCAGATTTTGATTATGAGGAAACCTTTTCTCCTGTAGCCATGCTTAAGTCAATTAGGATTTTATTAGCTATTGTCGCACACTATGATTATGAAATTTGGCAAATGGATGTGAAAACGGCTTTTCTGAATGGAAATTTTGAGGAAGATATCCATATGGAACAACTCGAGGGATTCATATTCGCCAAAGATCCTAATCTGTTATGTAAGCTTAAAAAGGCTATTTATGGACTTAAACAACCTTCCCGTAGTTGGAATCTTTGTTTTGATGATGTGATGAGATCGTCTAATTTCATTAAAAATGAAGAGAAATCATGTGTCTATAAAAATGTTAGTGGGAGTATGGTAGTCTTCTTAGTGCTTTATGTTGATGATATACTTATTATCGGAAACGATATAGGTATGTTACAATCTGTCAAAGCCTATCTCAGTAAGAATTTCTCCACGAAAGATTTGGGAGAGGCCTCTTATATACTAGGTATAAAGCTTTATAGAGATAGAGCGAGGAGGCTGATAGGACTGTCTCAGTCCAAGTACATTGATTTGATCTTAGAAAGGTACAAATTTGTTGACTGTAAGACAGTCGATGTGCCTTTCAAACATGAGATTCATCAGTGTAAGAAAATGTGTCATAAGATAGATGTTGACAAGGGCTAAAATATTTAGCCAGCCTTATGCTTCCGCTGTAGGTAGTATAATGTATGCCATGTTATGTACTAGACCTGACATCAAGATGGCTATAAGTGTTACAAGCCGTTATCAGTTTGATCCGGGTCAGGACCATTGGATGGCTGTGAAACATATTTTGAAATACCTTAAGGGTACAAAGGATAAGCTTCTCATTTATGGAGAAAATGACTTACGATTGAGAGATTACACGGATTCAGATTTCCAATTTGATCCAGATGATAGAAAGTCTACATCTGGGTTTGTGTTTTCTCTCAATGGTGGTGCCATTAGTTGGAAAAGCACCAAATAGGGTTCGACTGCTGATTCCATCACTGAGGTAGAATACATTGCTGCTTCAGAAGCTGCAAAGGAAGCTGTATGGATCAAAAATTTTGTTGCAGAGCTTGGAGTCATATCATCTATAGTAGATCATATTATGTTATTCTGTGACAACAATGGTGCGATAACTCAAGCCAAGGAACCTCGCGCTCATCATAAATATAAGCTTGTGGAACGAAAGTATCACATAATTAGAGAAATTTTGGCTAGAAGTGATATTGTAGTTTGTAAAGTACGAACTAAAGAAAATATATCAGATCCGCTGACTAAAGCCTTAACTCCCAAGGTGTTTGAGAAACACTTGGAGTCTATGGGTATTAGATACCATCGTGAATGACACTAGATCAAATGGGAGTGTTGGAAATGATGTTCGAGAACAATTCATTTTTTCAATGAATATTTGATATTTATGCAATATAATATTTATTTTATCATGGTTATTTATTTATTAATATGGTAAAACTATTACTTTTATTGATATATTGTAAATCTAAGGGTTACATTACTCTATGGTTAGAGATTTCGAGTTTCTTTCGAAACCTTATATGAATTTAGTAATGACCCGAAAGTTACAACATATGGTGATATAGTTCCAAGAGTTGCAAATGGTGTTGAGAAATATCATGCATTCTCTCAAATATAAATTATTCATAGTCTAGATGTATTGACATGAGTCAGTCATTATATTGGTAAGACTAGTAAATTGTCTATATATGTAATAGACATATGGTTTGTCTCAATAGACTATTAGCTTAGCGAAAATTTATATAGAAATACGGATATTCATTAGTGGAATGAATATTTAATAAACTCATAAAAGATGACTAATAGATATTCCATAAAACTGTCAGTAGTTGTCTTTTCGAGTTGAGTAGTTATTATGGTTCTTTGACTTGATACACCATGGTGGTCTTGTGAGTGATCCTCTGTGCCTGATATCATGCATGTCAGAGACTTTTATGGTCTGACATCTGGATGACTGTTAGGTATAGACCAATGCTCATGAAGATCGGTGCGTGTTAATATGAGGATTCTCAATCCATATGTTTGGATTTTATTTCCAGAAATTTTCAGAATATATTCTGGAAATCTTTTTACCGAAAGTTGGTTGAAGAAATTGTTTCTTTAACATTATAAATAATATTGAAAAAGAGTTTTGCATATATTATTTATTAATGGAATATAATTATGAACATTTATTTTTATATTGAGTAGATAAGGTTTTGACAGTAAATCTATTGTTGGGTTTCTCTAAGGTTCCAAGGATCATTTACAAGCGTAAAACACATGTGAATACATAAAGAAGTATGGCGGAATCATACTCACATTGAACGGCTTTTGCGATGCAAAGAACAACAAAGCTTTTGTCTCTTTGAGCTCTCGGCAATTGCTTCCTTTTGAGCTCCTTGGATTCGACCAACTCCATGAATGGAACTCCAAGCTCCAAGCTTCTCAAATGGTGATTCCAAGCTCACAAGTATGTTTCCCATCACCTTGTATGCCTCTTTGTGTGCTAGCACTTAGGTAATTTTGCCACAAAATCACCTTGTAGCTTCTCCTAGCTCACGACTTTGAAGAAAATGGGAGAGAAGAATTTTAGGCCCTGGCCGAAACTTGAAGGAGAGAGAGAAATGAAATTGTGTTGTATATTTAGTTTTCAAAAAACCCAATAAACATATACCAAAAATTAGTCAAAGCTTTTCTAAAAAGCTAAGACAATTTTGGAGGCAAAATTGCAATAAATGCAATCCAACCACTTCCATCAACTCACATCACTCATGAATTTTGACTGGTGTCAATCACTCAAAGTGAAAGACATCTATCACTTGATTGACGAATGATGTGACGCTAGATGTGACTTGCGGGTCCCACTTCGATTCTAAATGCGAATGGTTCCGCAAACACTCTCGGGCTCCGATTCACTAATTTCGAATTAACGAATTTTCCATTGCGTCGTAATTAAATCTAATTTAATTAAATAATTATGCCTAGCAAAATTACTATTCATGTCGCTAACGAATTAATTCTAAATTAACTCATTCGCCTCGATTTAAAATCTAATTTCAATTCCACGTCGAAATCCAATTTCGTTTAATATATAGAATAGATTAATTTATCGATTAATTCCAAATTAATCGTTCTATTTCTTTTAAATAATATTTTATCCTAGATAAAATATCTCCTAATTAATCTCAGATTAATTTCTCTCTCATCTAATTAATGTCAGATTAATAAAGTGCGAGTCATACGTCATCGGTGAATCTTCGGGAAGCGACCCATGAGATCCCCAGATATGTTGGCAGTAAATTCGGTTATCGAACTATCCGATCACGTATGTACCTAGTACTACGTTTTACCAATTTACGAGACAAGGTTGGCATCTAGCAAAGCGCCATGCCTACCCAATTCTCCAGAAATATTCTTAAAGGAATATACGATCTATGTCAGGTATAGTATATGAAGTATTGCGTATTTCAATCTAGTATCGGATGGTCACGTGCAAGGCCTGGGGCTGGAAATGTGTCTGTCCAATACGAAGCACATATCGGATCTTTGGTAACTAGTCTCTATAATCGGATATACATGACCTAGTCATAATATCTCGATAGCTGCAGCATATAAGAGAACAAGTTCCGTATCCTACGTGATCATCATCTCCATTATAACTGAAGTGATACTTCCATCTCGACATCACACCCAATACACTACGATTCTCAGGCGTACACAAAACCGGTTAAAGCCTTGGACGACCAAAACCAAAGTATATTGATTGTCACAAGTATTAGCGGTGCAAGTCTCAGGTTAAGACCAAATAAACCTACCCTGATTCGGACTTCCATAGATATATAGTTATACTGCCAATGGAATTCCGAAGGGGTCTATCCAGAGCGAAGCTTTTTCCGTACCATCGGTAAAACACAACCTCATATTACACTTGCATGAGTATCCAATACCCAAATATATGAGAACTATGTCGTTATGCTCCCACAAGTTGCACAAGTTTAATACTAGTCTATTCCGCATTATCGATGTCCAATCTCGATAATACTACGACTAGGGATATTTAATGATTAAACCTTCGGGGATTGATACTGTCTCATATCATCTCAATCCGGAACTAATCATATGGACCTTATATCATTTATACATCTTGGTGATATAATCACAAATGATAAAAGAGAAATTTCCTTTGTCATATAGTTAATTTATACAACAACACCATGATCTGTATAAATAGTGACGCTATGTGTCATATTTGTCTAACAATCTCCCACTTGACCTATAGCCAATCACTCAGGTGCTTTACACCTGAACTATGTACGGGTCACTCAAACTTCTGTAGAGAAAACAGCTTTCGTCTGCGGATTTAAAAGGTTATCATCTGATGTGATTTATGCGATCATCACATCGCCACGATGTATGATCCGATGAATCAGATGAAAATAGTTTAAAGTACATATCAGATCATTGATGAGACTGTTAATTCTTTAGCTTGTGCTGTAGCCTAGCTCAGCTACTAACATAACTATTTCTAATATAATTAAATTTATTTAGATCCAAGATGCTACTATTGCTGCGACAGTTGCAGCAAAGTTCCATTTTTGTTGTTTATACTGTAAAAGTATCTTACATGGAAGATTTCCAGCTCACTGTTCCGTTATTCAAACTTTATAGTACCTTTATTACGACTTACAGTCGTTTTCATCTGTTAGGAAACTTACAACAGTGAACCCAGTCACTTCAAGTTCTCATTCTCTATAGTATAAGACAACATCTTTAGTTCGTCTAAGATACTTAAGGATGTTCTTAACATCAATTGAGTGACTATCACTTGGATTGGCCTGATCGTGACTCCATATGATCAAAGCACATGAGACACCAGGTCGCGTACATTTATTTCAATGTACGAGTTCTCGGATAGTATTAACAACCTTTTGATCTATCCTAGTTGATCTTTATTCCTAGAATAAAGGTTGTGTCTCCCAAGAATTCTACGGAGAATTTTTCATGAAAGCCAAGCTTTCACCGATTATATTATGGGAATATCATTTCCAAGAAATGACATGTCATCATTTTTAGGACATTCACTGTTAGTGCGCTCCCACTAACCTCCTTATATACATAAGAATTATTTTCGCTTTGAATTAAAGCATATACTTTTATGATTACATCAAAGCAATAATTCCAAGAACCCAATGCTTGCTTCAATCCATCCATGGATCTAATAACTTGCAAACCTTGTTTGCTCGTTTGGTATGACAAAACCGTCAGGCTATTGTAAACATCCTCCAAAAGGTTTCCATTTAAGGAAAGCGATTTTAATGTTCAGCTGCCACATTTCATAAATGAAACATACAGCATCAGCAAGCATTACCCAAATGGATTTGCCGAGGCAACAGGTAAAAGTTTTCATCATAATCGACACAATGTTGATAACGATACCTTTTCGCTACAAGCCTAGCTTTTTACATTGGTATGTTGCCATCCATGTATGTATGTTTTCCTTGAAGACTTATATAGTACCAATAGGCACAATGCCTTGCGGTACAACAACTAGTATCCAAACTTGGTTGATATACATGGAATCCATCTCGGACGTTATGACACTTTGCCATAAATAGGTTGTTGATACCTTGTATCACTTCCTCATACGTAGTCAGTTCATGTTCCTCAATAAGATTGACATCTTTATGAGGTGAGATCAAAAACCCATACCTCCCAAGTTATTTTCTGACTCTCTCCGACCTACGCGGTTCTTATGTATTCGAAGATTACTGGTACAGTTTCATCCCTGATGAACTGTTTGTGTTCCATTAAAGAATCAGTGCCTGGAACAGTATTACTCTGATTTTCATCGAGTTTTAATATCCTCTCACTTACCACTGTATATAGGTATTCCTCTTAGGAAAACCGCATGGTGAGTAACAACTAAAATTGTTCTCTTGTGAGATGTATAAGTACTATACTTTGGTTTCCTTAGGATAACCCACAAATTAGGCACTTATCCGATTTGGGTTCTAGTTTGGTATCATCCAAACGTATGCCTAGCATTCCCAAATATTCAGGAATGAGAAAACCTTGTTTCTTTCCTGTTCATATCTAATATGAAGTCTGTCAAACAGATTTTTATGAAACTTTATTCAAAATAAGTTTTGCACTGTTTAATGCTTATCCCTATGAAGGAAAATGGTAGCTCAGAGCGACTCATGATTAACCTTACTATGTCCAACAAAGTTCGACTTCTCTGTTCGGGCACACCGTCAAATTGACGTGTTCCGAGAGGAGTCCTCATTGAAAGAATACTATACTCTTTCAAGTATTTGAGAAACTTATTGCTTAAGTATTTTCATCACGGTCCAATCATGATGTTAAATGCTTTAGCCGATCTGTTTGTCTACTTCGTGTCAAAACTGTAAAAGTTTCTAATTCGTGTTTCAAAGGAAACACATAACCATAACGCGATGCCACATCCGTAAAGGTCAGGAAATATTCATATCCACCTCTAGCCTAGCTGGATATGAGCCCACTTATGTCACTATGAACGAGGGCTAACAGATTGGTGACACTTACACTTTTACCAAGTAAAAAGTGTTTTATGCACTTTGCCCAATAAACTAGATTCGAAGACTTCATTTGAATGGAATCAAATTTGTCATAGTACCCACTCTTCAAAAGTGTGGATATACGAGTCTTGTTTAATGTGTCCCAGACAATACTGCCACAATAAGTCTTATCTGATCAAATCAGTTTGAGCTACTTGTTTATCATATTATATGTTTGAGATTTGTTTATGTTCAAAATATAAACACTGTTATTCACATCTAATGTGTTTGTCTTAATATTATCTTTATAAAATAAAACACATTAGTGTTCTAGAATATAAAGGTATACTCACAACGAGTTATACTCGATATAGAGATAATGTTTCTAGTCAAACTAGGAACATTATAACAGTTTCCTAATTTAAGTACATACCCGAAGGGTAGTTCCTAAACTTAGGTATCTACGGTTAAAACAATGGTTGTTGTCCCATTTCCTATTCGCAGATAAATCTCATCTGAAGTCAATATCCTGCTGATGAGCAGATTCTACACATCAGTACATATTTATATACCACTTTTAGTATCTAAAATCCAATTTTAATACTAGTAGTGAACATGTTTATGATAAACATACTTAAAGTCAGAGCCTTGGCCGTCTTTTATTCCTTCATGTCTTCCTTGTCCATTCGGCAGTCTTTGTCTTCCCAAAAGACTATAATGATTTTGCCTTTGCCCTTTTCCACATCCCAGAAGCCTTTGGCCAAGCCTTGGCCTCATAGAATATCAAATTAAGATGTGCCTTGCGCTTCTTGCCTTATTGCAAACTTTGGCTTTGACTCCTTGAGTATAGCCATTAACTCTCCAAGAGTTATCTATTACAAATAATGCTTCTAAGATCTAAATATAGACCTATGAAGATCCTTCAATTTCAACATCATGGTTTAAAGATCTAATCCTTAGTTATGACGACGAAATTAAGGAGTCATTATGGCAAGCATAAAGGATTAAGCACTAAAGTTATCATCACATGAATCTTCCAAAGATCATGCTCTACTATTTGCTTGATTTCGGGCTTAGGCCTAAGATGTTATTTTATCAAATAAAGTAACTTCTTAGTTTCTAGGACTATCCTGAAGTTTTATTCCCAATTTGAAAATTAAACCATTTAAATACATTTTCACCCAGGATTATGTTTTAAATGTCAATCTTTCAGTTTATCTTGATTCTAATTGTCCAACTATTTAATCAACGATTTCAGGTACATTTGTATATAATGATTACTATAGTCCAACTATATAATCAACCATACTTTTAATTAGTTAAATTCAATTATATTGATTACTATAATCCAATTATAAAATCAACTAAAAATTGAAATAGTTTGAATACAGTCCAACTGTTTAATTAAAATAACATTTAATATTAGTCCAACTAATATATTTATTAATTGACGAAATTTGAAATGAGCGCATATGGCAAGTAACTGAACGAAATTGCAAATCTAATACTTGCCTCCCACTATTTTTCGGCGAGCCTCCCACTAGTTAAGCAGAACCCATTGACTTTGGAAAGCTTCATAATCAATGTCGATGGACAAGAAGTGATCTTGACTTTGGCCAACAAATCACAACTTGGACAAGACACCAATATGGAACAAAGCTTTCATGATTCAAACACATCTGCGATGGACAAAGGTCTTGACTTTGGCCAACAAACTAGTGCCAGTCCTGGATCTTGAGTAAGAATCACTCAATGGAAGGAAAAATGCTTCATATGTTTTGAGGGTTTTTCGCGTGCAAATTGGCAATCAATTTATTATCTTTGTTAAGGTCTCATCATCATACACCCTTAAACATGCATTCTAAACACATAATAAGGCGGTTAAGTAAATATAATAATTATATGCGGATAGATACTTAAACACATTGTTCCTAGAACAAATCTCTCCGTTTTCCTCTCTCCCGCTAGCACAAGTATTACTTCTACCCGATTACATAGCACTTCTAAAGAAACCTCATTTACATTGAGGGAAATATGTGAGAAGAGAAATATAAAGAGTAAGGAGGTAATAGGCAGGACACGCAGGTCCAATTTAATAAATTCTAAATTTATTACAATAATTTACAAAATTGCCCCACCCATCTAATATCCATCTGATATAGATTATTCATGCATCGCAATCATGTATTCACACAAGCATGTTATTAATCAATCTAATCCAATTAATTAATCTGAATATTAATGACCATCCAATGTTCAAACAACGATTTGATTTTGTGCGAGTCAAACTCATTTTGCGAATAAGTACTCAAAGTATGAATTCTTGAATTAAAATAAACTACGACATTAAATCCAATTTAGTTTGCATTTAATACTAATTCATTATTTAATTCCAAATTAAATATTCACACTTTATTAATGAACCTTTGCGACTTAGATTCCAAATCTAATCGTTACGGGTCCCAAAGCCCGATTAACATCCAATGTCGTCTAATTAAAGTCTAATGGGCTTTCAATTAATTTCTTAAGGCATGAGCTTCGGCAACCAAAGCCCAATCAAGGAAGCCTAGAAATCAATTTCAGCCCATTAGGCCCAATTAAATTTTAAGGTCCATTAGTCGTATTTGGACTTTATGGAAACGGTTTTGGGCCCAATTGGATCCAACCAATTTAGCCTAAACCCATCTTAGTACAATCAAGCCCATTAAAGCCAAATAACAACTTTACAAGCCCAAATCCAATTTAAGCCCAACATAATTAAATTACAAAATTCCAATTTCACAATTTAATTATTCAAAGTGTAATCCATAATTAATCAACCAAATCAATATTTCCAAAACACTAATTAGCCTAATTAATTATGCTCATTAATATTAAAATATGTCCAACACAATTTAACAAAAATCAAACCCATTTTCATACTTCTTATGTCTCAGCAATTAGGGGATTTATAATCCGATTTCGTTTTCAATCTAGATGAATTACAAATCAACATTCCCAATTGATTTCAAGTCATCCACTGAATCAAAATCAAAAATTACTAAGACATTAGGGAACTTCAAGATTCGGCCAAGCCATCCATATAGGGAAAAATTGATCCAATCCATTTTTCATGAAATTGATCCAATCAAACTTCAATTAAACATCATTTAAGCATACTTAATCAATTAATTTAACCAAATCATGCTCAAAATCAATTTACCCAATTTTAACCCTAAATAAGTTTCATGCTCAAAATGGCTCAAGATACCATTGTTGGGTTTCTCTAAGGTGCCAATAATCATTTACAAGCATAAAAAACATGTGAATACACAAAAGAAGTATGGCGGAATCATACTCATTGAACAGATTTTGCGATGCGAAGAACAACAAAGCTTTTGTCTCATTGAGCTCTCGGCAATGGCTTCCTTTTGAGCTCCTTGGATTCGGCCAACTCCATGAATGAAACTCCAAGCTCCAAGCTTCTCAAATAGTGATTCCAAGCTCACAAGTAGGTTTCTCTATCACCTTGTATGCCTCTTTATGTGCTAGCTCTTAGGTAATTTTGCCACAAAATCACATTGTAGCTTCTCTTAGCTCACGACTTTGAAGAAAATGGGAGAGAAGAATTTTAGGCCCTTGGCCGAAACTTGAGGGGGAGAGAGAGATGAAATTGTGTTGTATATTTGGTTTTCAAAAAACCTAATAAACATATACCAAAAATTAGTCAAAGTTTTTCTAAAAAACTAAGACAATTTTGGAGGCAAAATTGCAATAAATGCAATCCAACCACTTCCATCAACTCACATCACCCATGAATAATGACTGGTGTCAATCACTCAAAGTGAAAAACATCTATCACTTGATTGAGGAATGATGTGACGCTAGATGTGACTTGCGGGTCCCACTTCGATTCTAAATACGAATGGTTCCGCAAACACTCCCGGACTCGGATTCCCTAATTCCGAATTAATGAATTTTCCATTTCGTCATAATTAAATCTAATTTAATTAAATAATTATGCCAAGCAAAATTACTATTCATGTCGCTAACGAATTAATTCTAAATTAACTCGTTCCCCAAATTAAAATCTAATTTCAATTCCGCGTCAAAATCCAATTTGTTTAATATATCGAATATATTAATTTATCGATTAATTCCAAATTAATCGTTCTCTCTCTTTTAAATAATATTTTATCCTAGATAAAATATCTCCGTAATTAATCCCAGATTAATTTTCTCTCTCATATAATTAATCACAGATTAATAAAGTGCGAGTCATACATCATCGGTGAATCTTCGGGAAACGACCCATGAGATCCCCGAATATGTTGGCAGTAAATCCGGTTATCGGACTATCCGATCACGTACGTACCAAGTACTACATTTTATCGATTTACTATTGGCTTCTAGCAAAGCGCCATGCCTACCCAATTCTCCAGAAATATTCTTAAAGGAATATACGATCTATGTTAGGCGTAGTATACGAAGTATTACGTATTTCGATCCAGTATCGGATGGTCACGTGCTAGGCCTATGGCTGGAAATTTGTCTGCCCCGTACGAAGCACATATCGGATCTCTGGTAACTAGTCTCTATAATCGGATATACATGACCTAGTCATAATATCCCGATAGCTGCAACATATAAAAAAACAAGTTCCTTATCCCACGTGATCATCATCTCCACTATAACTGAAGTGATACTTCCATATCGACATCACACCCAATACACTACGATTCTCAGGCGTACTCAGAACCGGTTAAAGCCCTGGAAGACCAAAACCAAAGTATATTGATTGTCGCAAGTATTAGCGGTGCAAGTCTCAAGTTAAGACCAAATACACCTACCCTGATTCGGACTTCCATAGACATATAGTTATACTACTAATGGAATTCCGAAGGGGTCTATCCAGAGCGAAGCTGTTTTCCGTACCATCGATAAAACACAACCTCCTATTACACTTGCATGAGTATCCAATACCTAAATATATGAGAACTATGCCGTTATGCTCCCACAACTTACACAAGTGTAATACTAGTCTATTCCGCTTTATCGATGTCCAATCTCGATAATACTACGACTAGGGATATTTAATGATTAAACCTTCGTGGATTGATACTGTCTCATATCATCTCAATCCGGAACTAATCATATGGACCTTATATCATTTATACATCTTGGTGATCTAATCACAAATGATAAAAGAGCAATTTCATTTATCACATAGTTAATTTGTACAACAATACCATGATCTGTACAAATAGTGACACTATGGGTCATAATTGTCCAACATCTATAACCTTACTCAATTGGAGACGGTAATGACGAAGAGATTGTACATTAGCTTTTTAACCTCGACTTATATGGTTCGACGTGTCGTATTGTTTTGTCATAATTTGTAGGTGGACAAGCCTTTATGAAATATGTGTACAAGTATATGAGATATATATGTATATATATATAGTAACAACCGAACGTGAGC
Source organism: Zanthoxylum bungeanum (assembly GCA_019454045.1). Classification (NCBI taxonomy): domain Eukaryota; kingdom Viridiplantae; phylum Streptophyta; class Magnoliopsida; order Sapindales; family Rutaceae; genus Zanthoxylum; species Zanthoxylum bungeanum. Next base: position 51,061 of record SKCR01035188.1, read on the forward strand.
CTAGAGGGTTCCATTATATTGAGTTTACTCGTTGAGCACTAGGGCGACCTTTCTTCAAATGTTTACAAAGTATTATTTGGGTCTTTAGGATTAAATTGTTTAATCCGATAATTCATGAGATGAATTGAATTAATTAATTTTATATTAAGAGTTGATATAAGTTTATTATATAATTAATGTAAATTTGATTTACATTAAATTAGTAATTATTTTGTGAATTAATTTAATTGTTAAATTAATATATAATATTAATTACTTAGCTTATACAATTAATTAATTAAAGAAAAATTGAATTATTTGGTTAAAGTAACTAAATGATTCATAAAGATAACTTAGTTAGTTAAAGTTGGTGAGATTAATATTTAACTTTGGTTAAGTTAAATTTTTTGAATATGTCGTGTAGGGAAAAGATTCCCTTAAACCATGGTTTAAATGAAAGGCTTGGGTTTGTTATTAATTTTAATTAATAAAAAGAAAATGAAAAATGAATGCTTTGATTTTCCTCTTTGGCTCACAACTTCTGCCGAAAATAAATAAAAGGAGATTGGCTTATTCCTTTGACTCACTACTGACGAACCCAAAAAACAAGGAAAAAGAATTGAAGCTTCTTTTGTTTCTTTACTCTCTGTAGACCAAAAAACAAGAGAAAGAGTTGTTTTTTTGCTATCAAAATCAAGCCTAAATCTCACCATAATTACCTAAACCTTGTTTCAAGTCCATACAATTAATCTTTAAGAGTTGGGGGTTGATTTGAAGGACTTCAAAGTTTGAAGATTCAAATAAACTTGGATGCAACCATTCACTAATTTGGAAGGCTTGAAAGCGATTGTTGATAAAATTTAATTTGTAAATTTAATTTTTCCTTCTATTGTTGATTTGTTGATGTTAACTGTTTAGAAAATTATTATGGATTTGTTGGATTAATTGGAAGCATGTAAGTGAGGAATTAGAAGCATTTAAGTGTTGGAAAATGAGTATATAAATGATATGTTAATTTTTTAATGCTTGGATTAATTTTTGAAGGGTTGGAAAATTATTTTGTATGTTTGAATTAATTTTTCAAGTGTTAGAAAATTAATTTTAGTATGTTTGGATTATTTTTAATTGTTGAAAATAATTTTAGAAGCTTAGAATAATTTATCAAGAGTTGATAAATGTTTTAAAGTGTGTTGAAAAATTTTAATGGGCTTATGGTAATTATTTTAATGCATGGAAAATATTTTTAGTGCATTAGGAAAATTTTAAGTTGATCCCAAAAAGTTTTAAACCCACTATTTTTGGACTGTAGAAAAAAAATAAAAATAAATATTCGCTCGGGATTTGATCTCGGACGAGTTTCCACTACGTTCGGCATTTTCGTTCCTCACTCAATAGTTTCTTGGTTTTTATGACTTTTAGAAGTCACGTGTCTAACACAGTTTGCTAATCAATCATGTGTAATTTTGTAAATAATTGAACCCAAATTATGAAGCTTAAGAAAAGAGATGTGCATAATTGTGTATAGAGAATTTTGATTCTCACAATACGACAACTACATGTATTGGATATCAGATCTCCCGTCCAGTTATTTAAAATAATGTTTAATAATTGTTTTGATATTTGATATCAGAACTTGTGACTATTGGATAGTTTCTTGTTCTGTATAGACCGTTGTTACATATTTTAATATGACTATTAGTGTCATTGATGAAAGATAAACTTCAAGAAAAATATTCGGTGAAATAAATAATTTAGAACAGTGTTTTATAGATTCTATCACATAAGCATTAGATGCTTGTTCCTTATTGTAAAGGATGGTCTGATACGAGTTCACACTTTTAGTATTCCTAGAATATGCCAAGGATCTATTAAGCATGATTATGTGTGAATAAAATCATTAAAAGGTGAGGAAAGACTAATAATGATCGGATTTGAATTTTAAAATTTGTGTTGTGTTCTTGAAGCTCTAAGCTTTAAGTGTTGATTCCAACCTTGAGTGAGTTTCCCTATCACCTTAGTAAACTCCTTGAAGTGCTAGCTTGATTGATTTTTCAACAAAATCAAAGAAGAGAGGATAGCATATTCACGCCGAAAGCTAGGGTTTTTGTGTGATTGTTTTGCTTGTGTGTTGTTGGAAGAGAGAGACATTTGGTTTTGATAAAGGGTTTTTACCCCTTTCACCCAAAACCAAGTGGTTGGGGTTTTGGTTTCACCTAAACCAAAACCAAGTGGTTGGAAAGTAAACGGTTTTGGTATAAATACCAACCACTCTCCCAACCACCACTTCACACATGTGAAGTGGGCCCCACCTTTTGAATTCAAAATTCAAAAGGTCTCTACGAATATTTACAGCGACTCGGATCTGTTTAATCCGACTAAACAAATTTTCATCATTAAATAATTAAATCTAATTTAATTAAATAACGATGCCTCGCAAATATATTACGAACGCTGTTTACGAATTAATTCTAAATTAATCTGTTCGCTCGTATTAAAGTCTGACTTTAATTTCGTATTGAAATCTAATTCCAATTAATATATCTGATATAATAATTTTAGCCCATATAAATACATTAAATAGAAAAAATCAAATTTAACTATTAAATTTATTTTACCGATTAATTTCAAATTAATCACGTTCTCTCTCTTCTGAACACATTTAATCCAAGATTAAATAATGCCTCAATTAATCCCAGATTAATTTTCTCTCTCTTAATTAATCCCAGATTAATTTTTTAATCGAGTCAACTGTCATCGGTGAATCTTTGGGAAGTGACCCAAGAGACCCCTTGATATATTGGCATTAAATCTAGTTATCGGACTATCCGATTAAGTGCGTACCTCGTACCATGTGCCTACCAATTTACAAGACATGGTTGGCTTCTAGCAAAACACCGTGCTTACCCAATTCTCTAGAAATATTCTTAATGGAATATATAATCTTTTTCCAGGCGTAGTATACGTAGTATTGCGTATAGCAATCCAGTATCAGATGTCACATGCAAGGCCTGGGGCTGGATTAGTGTCTGCCCCGTACGAAGCATATATCGGATCACAAACAACTAGTCTCTTTAATCGGATAATCATGACATTGTCACATTATATTAGAGTATCAGTTCTGTATCCCTCATGATCATCATCTTCATATTACTGGAATGATACTTCCATCTTGACATCACATCTAATACTTTACAATTCTCAATAATGTTGGACAGTTATGACCCATAGCGTCACTATTTGTAAAAGACATTTTGGTTTTTGTACAAATTAACTATGTAACAATGGAAATTGCCTTTTATCATTTTGTAATTTATTTACTTAGATATGTAAATGATAGAAGTCCTTATGATTAGTTCTGGATTGATAAGACATGAGATAGTATCAATTCATAATAGTTTAATCAGTAAACATCCCTAGTTGTAGTATTATCGAGATTGGACATCGATAATACGGAATAGACTAGTATTGCACTTGTGCGTGTTATTGAAGTATAACAACATAGTTCTCATATATTTAAGTATTGGATACTTATGCAAGTGCGGTAGGAGGTTGTGTTTACCGATGGTACGGAAACAGCTTCGCTCTGGATAGACCCCGTAGAATCCCATTGGTAGTATGACTATATTCGATATATTAAATGAAATTAGATTTCGATGCGGAATTAAAATTAGATTTTAATTCGGGCAAACGAGTTAATTTAGAATTAATTCGTTAGCGACGTGAATAATAATTTTACAAGGCATAATTATTTAATTAAATTTGATTTAATTACGTCGCGACGAAAGTTCGTTAATTCGGAATTAGCGAACTCGAGTCCGAGAGTGTTTGCGGGCCCACTCGAATTTCGAATCAAGTGGGGCCCACATGCAAATCACTTGTGTATTTAAGTTGCTTTTAGTTGATGGGTTTTGGTGAAGTTGGTGAAGGCTTGTTTTACACTCCAACTTGATGGCTTGAATGACAATTACCAAACCAAGTTTTGGTATATCATTTAAATTGATTTTGAAATCAAATTATACACTCTCTCTATTTCTTTCTCTCTTGGCCGAACAAGGAAGCAAAGGAAGTGAAAAATTATGGCAATTTTTCTAAGGCTAGCACCATCAAAGAATCAAAACAAGGTGATAGGGAAACCATCTCAAGAGCTTGGAATCCTTAAAAGCTTGGAGCTTGATCATCAACAACTTGGAGATCACCTTGGCCGAATCTTGCAAAGGATCTTGGAGTTCATTTTGCTTCTTAACACATCTCTAAGCCGATCTATGTAATTATGATTCCGCCATACTTCTTAATTGTATTTATTCCATTTTCTATGCTTGAATGATCTTGGGACTAACCTAGAAATCCAACAATGGTATCAGAGCCATTTTGAGCATGAAATGAACTTAGGGTAATATTTGGGTAAATTGGATTTGAGCATGTTTTGACTAAATTACTTATTTGAGCATGTTTGTATATGGATGACTTGGAGTTATGTGTGATCAATTTTGTGAAAAATGGATTGGATAAATTTTTCCCAAAAAATGAGGATTGGTCGAATGCTTATTGTGCCCTAAAGTCATGGTATTTTTGTTTCTTTGATCATTGGATGACTTGAGATAATTGGAAAATATTGATTTATAATTCAATCGGATTGAAATCAGAATCGAACATATAAACCCTAAAATGCCATGAGTGTTGAAGCATGTAATGAGATGATTTTTGAATCAAATATGTTGGACATGTGTTGATGATGAAAAGCATGATTAATTGGTTAGATTAGTATTTTGGAAATGTTAATTTAATGGTTAATCATGGCTTAACACTTTAATTAATTGAATTTTAAAATTTAGAATATTGAAGTTTAATTAATTAGGCTTGATTTAGAATTGGGCTTGTAATTGTTGTATTTGGGCCTAATGGGCTTGGTTGGGCCAAGTTGGTTTAGGCCAATTGGATTGGATCCATATTAGGCCTAAATCATTCCATTAAGTCCAAATATAACAAATGGGCTTTAAAAGTTTAATTGGACCTTATGGGCCGAAATTGGTTTCTTGGAAAATGAGGGTGATTCCTTAATTGGGCTTGGTATTTGGGTTTGACCCATATTGACCAAAGCCCATGCCTTATAAAATCAATTGAAAGCCCATCGGACTTTAATTAAACAACATTGGATGTTAGTTGGGCTTTGAGACCCGATTAGATTAGATTTGGAATCTAAGTCGTTAAAACGTATTAAAAAGTGTAGTTATTTAATTTAGAATTAAATAAATGAATAAGTTTTGAATACGAATTAAATTAGATTTAACGAGTAGTTCGATATAATTCAAGAATTCGTACTTTGAGTACTTATTCACAAATGAGTTTGACTCGAGCAAATCAAATCATTGTTTGAACATTGGATGATCACTAATATTCAAAGATTAATTAATTTGATTAGATTGATTGAATAACATGCTTGAATGAATACATGGATGTGATGAATGAATCGTGTATATCAGATGGATATTAGAAGGGAAAAGGGTAATTTTGGAAATTATTGTAAATTTAGAATTTATTAAATTGGACCTGCGTGTCCAGCCTTATCTATCTTGATTCTTTGTATTCTCTTCTCACCTAATTCCCCTCAATGTTAATGAGGTTTCTATTATTGTATTATGTAATTGGGTATAAGTAAGAATAGTGCTAGCCGGGGAGAGGAAAGATAGTGATTTGTTCTAGGAACAATTTGTTAAATATCCATCCGCATATCGTTATTAATTTTATTTTCGCGCCTTATTATGCTTTTAGAATGCATGCTTAAGGGTGTATGACGAGACCTAACAAAGATAATAAATTGGTTGCCAATTACGGGAAAAACCCTCAAAATATATTAAGTGTTTTTCCTTCCATTGAGTGATTCTTACTCAAGGTCCAAGATTGGCACTGGTTTGTTGGCCAAAGTCAAGACCTTTGTCCATCGCGGATGTGTTTGAATCATGAAGGCTTTGTTCGATATCGGTGTCTTGTCCAAGTTGTGATTTGTTGGCCAAAGTCAAGATCACTTCTTGTCCATCGACATCGATTACGAAGCTTTCCAAAGTCAATGGGTCCCGTTTAACTAGAATCATTAAGCTTGTTGTGCCAAAGCCTAGACTTAGTTGATTCAGAGGAAAAAGGTTAGGCAAATATATTGGATATATTGGCATATACAATGTGTATGTGTTTTGGACTTGGAGGTCCACATACCGGATCTAGGAATTGGATGAGATCCAATTGATCTTAGAGATCTACCTAGTTAAATATCATACAGCTTGTTGGCCAAAGTCAATGTTGTGTGTTATTTAACGGGATCCTAGCCTACTAGGAAACTAGGTTTCCCGAGTACTCGACAGAGGGTTAGAGGCTCGCCGAAAAATAGGGGGAGGCTAGTATTGAATTTGTAATTTCATTCAAATACTTAGCTTTACGCGCTTTCAAATTATTTTGTCAATTATTCTTATTAGTTGGAGTAATATAATTTTATTTTTCTTGTAACAGTTAGACTGTACCTAAAACATTGTTAATTGGATAATTAGATTGTCGCAATTAAAATAACTGGAAAGAACAGTGTTAGGGACATTATCATGGGTGAAAATATCTTAAATGGCACAGAATTTTCGGACTGGGAGATGAATCTCAGAATTGTTCTGGGATCTGAGAAGTTACTCTATAAGATAGATAGACCTCTTGGGCCTAAGCCCGGACTTGAGGAAATAATTGAGCGTGAGCTTTGGAAGACTCACAGCGATGACAACTACACCGCTCAGTCCATTATGCTTGCTGCCATGACTCAGTAACTCTCGACAGAACAAAAGATTAGACCCCTATAACATGTTGGCAAAGTTACACGATCTTTATCGATCTAATCTTAGATCGCAAAGATATGAGTTACAGACAATGCTCTTCCGTGCACGTATGTCAGAGGGTACATCTGTTGAGCACCACGTGTCACAGATGATTACTGACACCGAGCAACTGTCTCAGATGGGCATTGTCTTCGAGGTAGAAACCTCTATAGATTTGACCTTGTAGTCTCTCCCCGACACTTAGAGTGGGTTCATCATGAGCTATAATACGCTGAACCAAGATGATACTCTTGGAGAGTTAATGTCCATTCTGAAAGAGGCAGAAAATGAGCTTCTAATGGGCAAGAAGCACGGGGCACACTTCGCTTCGACATCTCAGGGACCGAGGGCTTGGCCCAATGAGACTGGAGGTGTGAAGAAAAAGAAGCATAAGAACGAGGCAATGCCAAATGATCAAAGGGTTCTGGGAAACCCAAGGACAAATCCCAAGATGTTTGTCTGCAGTACGGCAAGCGGGGTCACTGCAAGCGTGACTGCCACGAGTACAAGGCACACATGAAGGAGATTAAATCGGGAAAGGCACCGACTTCAGGTATGTTTGTTATAGAAATAAACATATCTACTTCTAGTTTTAAAAATTGGATTTTTGATTCTGGTTGTGGTACTCACATATGTACTGATGTGCAGGATTGATGAGCGGAAAATATATCAATATTTACCGCCCCTTTTACCTAATATTTTGTTTAGTTTCTCGAGTTGGATGAACGTTTTGATATGTTTTATGTGTTTTAAAGATAAATAAAGTATTGGGATTTAGTGGAATCAACTCTGGGCTAAAACAATGAAATTCAGAATAAAAATATGGCGAAAACGGAAATTTACTATACGCGTCACGAAGTGCAGTCCGAAATTCTAGTTTTGCACATGTTTTGTATTTTGGCCATAACTTTTTCATCCGTTATCCGATTAAGATGATTCAAGTGCCAGATTAAAGAAGACACAGAGATCTACAACTTTCAAGATTTTAGTATTTTCGAATTCTGAAGTTGACAAGGCCGAAATTGATGAATAGTCTAGTGTATTTTATGTAATTACTATAGTCATTTTCAAAATAAAAAATAAAATTAATAAAAATAAAAGTAAAAATTGTCAAACTTCCACCAAACATGCTTGCATGTTTAGTGCCATGTTTGGTGCCGTGTTTGATGCCATGTTTGGTGCCTTGTTTGATGCCATGTTTGGTGCCATGTTTGATGTCATTTTTGTTGGAGCAATTACTGGAGAAATTGGTGGAAGGCTTGAGATTTTCCTATAAATACCAAGCTTAACTTTGTAAATTTTTCATGCTTTCTTTGGAGGAATTTCTCCTTTTAAACCTAAAGGAAAGTGTCTTGTGTATTATTTTAAGTTTTCTTGTATTTTCTTTTTATTTGTTTAATAAAATTTTGTGTGTTTTTTTTACAGCATGAGGAGGTAATCTTATTCTGCTGGGGTGAAGAGGTAAGACTTTTAATATGATAAATTAGATTAATCTCCCTTATTTTAATTAAAATTTGGATTAATTAGTTTCCGCCTATATGGCCGGTTTAGGTGACAACCTTATTTACCGCCTATATGGTTGGTTTTATATTTTTTGAACTTAGTTTCCGCCTATATGGTCGTTTTATGTGCTAACCTTGTTACCGCCTATATGGCTGGTTTATATGATTTTATTACCACCTATATGGTCGGTTGGACTTTGGACAAATGAAATTACCGCCTTTATGGTCTGGTTAATTAATCGGTAAACATTGAGAATAAGGGAGGTTTCTAATTTTGAAATATTAAAAGTGGATCCTCTAACCCCCAGCATTTTCTTTTATTGTACTTTTAATTTCCAGCATTTACTTTATTTAATTTTTCAGCATTTACTTTATGTCTTTTATTTTATTTAAGCTTTTACTAGCCTTAAATATGTGTCGTAGCTAAGTCCATTATGTAGGGTTGTGATGAATTTCAATATCACTGGTTTATAAGGGGTTAGATTATAGTTTGGGTAATATAAAGATTTATTTATTGAGTCTTAATCTTAATGTTTTTTATTAACTGGCCACTAATAAAATTGATTACGTAAACTTAAAATGAACTAGACAAAGGGATTTTAGGTTTAAGACCTTAGACTCAATAGCGCACGATCTTCCTTGAGGATAGATAACCCTTTAATTGATTTCCTTACAGGATAGGAATATACCTGTCGGGCGGGGGTAGCCATAATTAGAACTTAAACTTAATGAATCCAGATAATTTGGTTGACATAGACATATGATTCAATTAGGTTATACTGGGTGTTTGTAATTGACCTTCGGAAGAGGCTTTTACATAATTTAGTGTTCCAGGTTAATAAATCAATATATTACCCAACTATAAGATAAGCACTTCAACTTTTAAATAATATTAGAATAAATCACAACCCTGGATAGTTTAATAAATTTGAATTTTTCTTCAGTATTCTTTTGCGAAATTTTATTTACTTGTGTTTAAATTTAGAATCATCACCTTTTCAAATCAATCAAAACAATCTGTTAGATACCATTAATCATTTAGCCTCAGTAAAATTAATAGATTAGGTATTAAGTCTTCGTGGGATCGATACTTTTTATACTACTCGAATGATACATACGCTAGCATTATGCGCGTGAGACTACGCTCCGGTCAAGTTTTTGGCGCCGTTGCCGGGGACTTATTTATCTTTTCACTATTAGTTTTGAGGTTAGATACCTTTACTTGTATCTGATTTTCTTTTAGATTATTATTTTTGTTTTCTTGTGTTTCAGGTTCTCAGACACTACATGAGATGAACTAGAAGCTGACCCAGAAATTGAAAGAACCATCAGACAGTTGAGAAGGGAAATCCGAGAAGGCCAAGAAGTAATTGTTAACATGGAACCTGAACCTTTGGAGGTTGTACCACCAATTCCCATTCGAGATAGAACCATTTCGGTGGTTGATAGACTCATTTCCTATATTGTACTGCCTCATTTACCAGCCAATGCGGGTGAGATCAAAACTTGCATTCAGATGATACAGCAGTCAGTTCAGTTTGGGAGGAATGCAACTGAAGATCCTAATACTCACATCAGCAACTTCCTGGAAGTTTGTGGCACTTTCAATTACAACCGAGAAGCTGAAGAAGCTATGACACTGCGAGTTTTCCCATACTCCTTGAAGGACAGAGCTAAAGCTTGACTACATTCACTACAAGCAAGTTCCATTACAACATGGAATAATCTAGCCACCAAATTCCTTGCAAAGTACTTTCCACCACCAGAACTGGAAAGTTGAGGAATGACATCACATCCTTTGTGCAACAAGATTCAGAAACTCTTTAGGAAGCTAAGGAAAGGTACAAAGATTTGCTCGGAAATGTCCTCACCATGAGATTCCAAAATGGCTTCAAGTCCAAACATTCTATAATGGACTTTCTGGAATAATGAGAACCACAATTGATGCTGCTGCTGGAGGAGCTTTGATGGCAAAATGAGAAGATCAAGCATGGGGCTTAATCGAAGAAATGGCCAATAACAATTCCTTGTGGCCAACAGAAAGGAGCCTAATCCAAAGAATTGTAGGAATGTATGAAGTTGGAGCCAATTCAGCAGTTAGTGCCAAGCTAGATCAGATTTGCAAATTCATCGAGATTCTCAGCACACATAGTAACATTGGATCCACAAGTTCACCTTGTGGAGCAGCACCAGAACCAAACCAACTTGAAGAGACAGTGAAATTTGTCAATAATTTCAACAGACAATGGAACAATCCATATTCCAACACCTACAACCCAGGGTGGAGGAATCATCCCAATTTATCATGGAGCAATAATTCAAGGCCACCAAAGAACTATCTACCACCAGTATTCCAACAGCAACAGAACAAAGTTCAGGAGCAAACAAGTGAACCAGGAATAGTAGAAGTGCTGGCTCAGTTAAAAAAAATATGATGCTATCTTTAAGAGCCAATCAGCTTCTATCAAAGCACTGGAAAATCAAATTGGACAACTAGCCAATGCTCAGAGTTACAGACCGTTAGGAAATCTTCCTAGCAACACAGAGCCAAATCCAAGGAACCGAGGGAAGGAGCAATGTCAAGCCATAACCTTGAAAAGCGGTACTGAAATCAATAAAGATGTTGGAATCAAGGCAACCATTGAAGAAGTTCCAAAAGTGTAGTTCCACAGATGGAGGAAAAAGAAGCAAAGGAAAAAGAAGCAAAGAAAAAAGAAAAAGATCAAATCACTCCACCTCCACCTTTTCCTCAATGTCTTTAGAAAAACAAATTGGACAAGCAGTTTGCTCGATTCTTGGAGGTGTTCAAAAAGCTGCACATCAACATTCCATTTGCAGAAGCTTTGGAAGAAATGCCCAGCTATGTCAAATTCATGAAAGACATTCTCTCATAAAAACATAGATTGGGAGATTACGAGACAGTAGCATTGACGGAAGAATGCAGAGCCATCATTCAATGGAAACTTCCCCCGAAGTTGAAAGATCCTAGCAGTTTCACAGTCCCGTGCACCATTGGAGAACATTATATCGGTAAGGCTTTATGTGATTCAGGTGCTAATGTTAACTTATTACATTTTTCTATTTACAAGAAACTGCAAATTGGAGAAGCAATGCCTACCACAGTCTCACTGCAACTTGCTGATCGAACGCTCGTATTTCCGAGAGGAGTCGTTGAAGATAAGCTGGTTAAAGTTGACAAACTCATTCTCCCAGCAGATTTCATCATCCTTAACATGGAAGAAGACAAATATATGCCTATTATCCTTGGGAGACCATTCTTGGCAACATGATGAACTGTAATTGATGTACAAAAAAGAGAACTAACCATGAAAGTTCAGGACCAAGAAGTTACTTTTAATGTTTTCAAAGCCATGAAATTTCCGAGCGATGAAAAGGAGGAAGAATGTTTCAGAATTGATGTTGTTGATAGTATCATCCAAGATATTGATACAATTCCCATGGACAAACTTGAAGTTTGCATCACTAATATGACTGACAGCGAGCTTGATGCTGAAATTCTGGAATATATCAACTATTTTGACAAGCCATTTTGTTTCAAATCAATAACACTAGTTGAAAGTCTGGAATTCCCAAAGAAAGATCGAATCAAGCCTTCGATTGAAGAACCACCACAATTGGAGCTGAAGCTACTTCCGAACCATCTCAAGTATGCATTTCTTGGAAAATCTTCTGAATTACCTGTTATTATTTCTTCTTCTCTAACAATGGAACATGAAGAAAAGTTATTGAGAGTGTTACGAGAGCACAAGAAAGCTATTGGCTGGACTATAGCTGACATTCGAGGCATTATCCATCATTTTACATGCACAAGATCTTGATGAATGACGAGTACAAACCCACAGTGGAGCATCAACGGAGACTCAATCCAATCATGAAGGAAGTTGTAAAGAAAGAAATAATTAAATGGTTAGATGCTAGCATCATTTATCCCATCTCAGATAGCAGTTGGGTGAGTCCTATGCAGTGTGTGCCGAAGAAAGGAGGAATTACTGTGGTCACCATTGAAAAGAACGAGCTAATTCCAACAAGAACGGTGACTGGATGGAGAGTATGCATGGATTACCGAAAGCTGAACAAGGCCACGAGGAAGGACCATTTTCCGCTTCCTTTCATTGATCAAATACTGGACAGACTTGCGGAATATGAGTTTTATTACTTTCTGGACGGATATTCTGGGTATAATCAGATTGCCATCGCCCCAGAAGACCAGGAGAAAACTACATTTACATGTCCCTATGGAACTTTTACTTTCCGCAGGATGCCGTTTGGACTATGTAATGCCCCTGCCACATTTCAGCGTTGCATGATGGCTATCTTCTCAGACATGCTGGAGCAGAGTATGGAGGTGTTTATGGATGACTTTTCTGTGTTTAGAGATTCTTTTGAGCACTGCTTGCAAAATCTGGAACAGATGTTACAAAGGTGCGAAGATACGAACCTGGTACTCAATTGGGAGAAATGCCACTTCATGGTGCAGGAAGGCATCATTATTTGACACCGGATCTCACAAAAGGGAATCGAGGTAGACAAAGCAAAGATTGAAAAAATTGAAAAATTACCTCCACCAACATCTGTCAAAGGGATTCAGAGCTTTCTCGGACACGCATGTTTTTACAGGAGATTTATCAAAGACTTTTCCAAGATTGCTAAACCTCTGTGCAATCTTTTGGAGAAGGATGTGCCTTTCAACTTCACCAAAGAATGCCAGAAAGCTTTTGAGATACTGAATCAGAAGCTTATTTATGCTCCCATCATTGTAGCACCAGACTGGACTCTTCCATTTGAGGTAATGTGCGATGCTAGTGATTTTGCTGTCGGTGCAGTTTTGGGACAACGCAAAACAAAGATTTTCCATGCCATTCACTACTCCAGCAGAACTCTGAATGATGCAGTTGTGTTTGCTTTTGACAAATTCTGCTCTAATCTGCTGGGTCCCAAAGTGGTGGTCTACACAGATCATTCAGCAATTAAATATCTGATCACGAAGAAAGATGCCAAACCCAGATTAATCCGTTAGATACTTCTTCTCCAAGAATTCAATGTGGAGATTCGAGACAGGAAATGGACAGAAAACCAAGTGGTAGATCATTTATCGAGGCTCGAAAATGGTGAAACAGCTGGCAAAGAACTAGAAATATGGATTTTAGGTTTAAGACCTTAGACTCAACAGCCTACGATCTTCCTTGAGGATAGATAACCCTTTAATAGATTTCCTTACAGGATAGGAATATACCTGTCGGGAGGGGGTAGCCATAATTGGAACTTAAACTTAATGAATCCAGATAATTTGGTTGACATAGACATATGATTCAATTAGGTTATACTGGATGTTTGTAATTGACCATCGGAAGAGGCTTTTACATAATTTAGTGTTCCAGGTTAATAAATCAATATATTACCCAACTATAAGATAACCACTTCATCTTTTAAATAATAATGGAATAAATCAAAACCCTGGATAGTTTTATAAATTTGAATTTTTCTTCAATATTCTTTTGCGAAATTTTATTTACTTGTGTTTAAATTTAGAATCATCACATTTTCAAATCAATCAAAATAATCTGTTAGATACCAGTAATCATTTAGCCTCAGTAAAATTAATAGATTAGGTATTAAGTCCTCGTGGGATCGATACTTTTTATACTAGTCGAATGATACGTACGCTTGTATTATACACGTGTGACTACGCTCCGATCAAGTTTTTGGCGCCGTTGCCGGGGAATTATTTATCTTTTCACTATTAGTTTTGAGGTTAGATACCTTTACTTGTATCTGATATTTTTTAGCTTATTATTTTTGTTTTCTTGTGTTTCAGGTTCTCAGACACTACATGAGACGAACTAGAAGCTTTAAACTCTGACCGCTTGACCCAGAAATTGAAAGAGCCATCAGACAGTTGAGAAGAGAAAGACGAGAAGGCCAAGAAGCAATTGTTAACATGGAACCTGAACCTCTGGAGGTTGCACCACCAATTCCCATTCGAGACAGAACCATTCCGGTGGTTGACAGACTCATTTCCTGTATTGTACTTCCTCCTTTACCAGCCAATGTGGGTGACATTAAAACTTACATTCAGATGATACAGTAGTCAGTTTAATTTGGGGGGAATGCAACTGAAGATCCTAATACTCACAACAGTAACTTTTTGGAAGTTTGCGGCACTTTCAATTACAACCGAGAAACTGAAGAAGCTATGACACTGTAAGTTTTCCCATACTCCTTGAACGACAAAGCTAAAGCTTGGCTACATTCACTCCCAGCAGGTTCTATTACAACATGGAATAATCTAGCCACCAAATTCCTTGCAAAGTACTTTCCACCAGCCAGAACTGGAAAGCTGAGGAATGACATCACATCCTTTGTGCAACAAGGTTCAGAAACTCTTTATGAAGCTTGGGAAAGGTATAAAGATTTGCTCCGGAAATGTCCTCACCATGAGATTCCAAAATGGCTTCAAGTCCAAACATTCTATAATGGACTTTCTGGAATAATGAGAACCACAATTGATGCTGCTGTTGGAGGAGCTTTGATGGCAAAAGGAGAAGAGCAAGCATAGGACTTAATCGAAGAAATGGCCAACAACAATTCATTGTGGCCAACAGAAAGGAGCCTAATCAAAAGAAGTGTAGGAATTTATGAAGTTAGAGCCAATTCAGCAGTTAGTGCCAAGCTAGATCAGATTTGCAAATTCATGGAGATTCTCAGCACACTAAGTAACATTGGATCCACAAGTTCACCTTGTGGAGGAGCACCAGAACCAAACCAACTTGAAGAGACAGTAAATTTTGTAAATAATTTCAACAGACTGGGGAACAAACCATATTCCAACACCTACAACCCAGGGTGGAGGAATCATCCCAGTTTCTCATGGAGCAATAATTCAGGGCCACCAAAGAACTATCTACCACCAGGATTCTAACAACAACAGAACAAAGGTCAAGAGCAGACAAGTGAACCCGGAATATCAGAAATGCTGGCTCAGTTAAAAAAATATGATGCTATCTTTCAGAGCCAATCAGCTTCTATCAAAGAATTGGAAAATCAAATTGGACAACTGGCCAATGCTCAGAGTTACAGACTGTTAGGAAATCTTCCCAGCAACATAGAGCCAAATCCAAGGAACCGAGGGAAGGAGAAATGTCAAGCCATAACCTTGAAAAGCGGTACTGAAATCAATAAAGATGTTGGAATCAAGGCAACCATTGAAGAAGTTCCAAAAGATATAGTTCCACAGATGGAGGAAAAAGAAGCAAAGGAAAAAGAAAAGAGATCAAATCACTCCACCTCCACCTTTTCCTCAGCGTCTTCAGAAAAAAAAATTGGACAAACTGTTTGCTCGATTCTTGGAGGTGTTCAAAAAGCTGCACATCAACATTCCATTTACAGAAGCTTTGGAAGAAATGCCCAACTATGTCAAATTCATGAAAGACATTCTCTCACCGGAGATTGGGAGATTACGAGAAAGTAGCATTGACGGAAGAATACAGTGCCATCATTTAGAGGAAACTTCCCCCGAAGTTGAAAGATCCAGGCAGTTTCACAGTCCCGTACACCATTGGAGAATATTATATCGGTAAGGCTTTATGTGATTTAGGTGCTAGTTGCAAATTGGAGAAGCAATGCTTACTTCAGTCTCACTGCAAATTGTTGATCGAACGCTCGCATTTCCGAGAGGAGTCGTTGAAGATGTGCTGGTTAAAGTTGACAAACTCATTCTCCCAGCAGATTTCATCATCATTGACATGGAAGAAGACAAAGATGTGCCTATTATCCTTGGGAGACCATTCTTGGCAACAAGACAAACTGTGATTGATGTACAAAAAAGAGAACTAACAATGAAAGTTCAGGACCAAGAAGTTACTTTTAATGTTTTCGAAGCCATGAAATTCCCGAGCGATGAAAAAGAGGAAGAATATTTCAGAATTGATGTTGTTGATAGTATCATCCAGCATACTGATACAATTCCTACGGACAAACTTGAAGCTTGCATCACTAATATGACTGACAGTGAGCTTGACGCTGAAATTCTGGAATATATCAACTATCTTGACAAGCTGTTCTGTTTAAAATCAACAACACCAGTTGAAAGTCTGTAACTCCCAAAGAAAGATCGAATCAAACCTTCGAGTGAAGAACCACCACAATTGGAGTTGAAGCTACATCCGAACCATCTCAGGTATGCATTCTTGGAAAATCTTCTGAATTACCTATTATTATTTCTTCTTCTCTAACAATGGAACATGAAGAAAAGTTATTGAGAGTGTTACGAGAGCACAAGAAAGCTATTGGCAGGACTATAGCTGACATTCGAGGCATTAGTCCATTATTTTGCATGCATAAGATCCTGATGAATGACGAGTACAAACCCACAGTGGAGCATCAATAGAGACTCAATCCAATGATGAAGGAAGTTGTAAAGAAAGAAATAATTAAATGGTTGGATGCTGGCATCATTTATCCCATCTCAGATAGCAGTTGGGTGAGTCATATGCAGTGTGTACCGAAGAAAGGAGGAATTACTGTTGTCACCAATGAAAAGAACGAGCTGATTCCAACAAGAACGGTGACTGGATGGAGAGTATGCATGGATTACCGAAAGCTGAACAAAACCACGAGGAATGACCATTTTCCACTTCCTTTCATTGACAAATACTGGACAGACTGGCGGGACATGAGTTTTATAGCTTTCTGGATGAAAATTCCGGGTACAATCAGATTGCCATCCCCCTAGAAGACCATGAGAAAACAACATTTACATGTCCTATGGAACTTTTGTTTTCCGCATGTTGCCGTTTGGACTATGTAATGCCACTGCCATATTTCAGCGTTGCATGATGGCTATCTTCTCAGACATGCTGGAGCAGAGTATGGGGGTGTTTATGGATTACTTTTCTGTGTTTAGAGATTCTTTTGAGCACTGCTTGCAAAATCTGGAACAAGTGTTACAAAGGTGCAAAGATACGAACCTGGTACTCAATTGGGAGAAATGCCACTTCATGGTGCATGAAGGCATCGTCCTTGGACACCGAATCTCAAAAAAGGGAATCGAGATAGATAAAGCAAAGATTGAAATAATTGAAAAATTACCTCCACCAACATCTATCAAAGGGATTCAGAGCTTTCTCGAACACTCAAGTTTTTACAGGAGATTTATCAAAGACTTTTCCAAGATTGCTAAACCTCTGTGCAATCTTTTGGAGAAGGATGTGCCTTTCAACTTCACCAAAGAATACCAGGAACCTTTTGAGATACTGAAATTGAAGCTTATTTCTGCTCCAATCATTGTAGCACTAGACTGGACCCTTCCATTTGAGGTAATGTGCGATGCTAGTGATTTTACTGTAGGTGCAGTTTTGGGACAACATAAAGCAAAGATTTTCCATGCCATTCACTACTCCAGCAAAACTCTGAATGATGCTCAACACAACTACACAACCACTGAAAAGGAGTTGCTTGCAGTTGTGTTTGCTTTTGACAAATTCCGCTCTTATCTGTAGGGTCCCAAAGTGGTGGTCTACAAAGATCGTTCAGCAATCAAATATCTGATCACGAAAAAAGATGCCAAACCCAGATTAATCCGTTAGATACTTCTTCTCCAAGAATTCTATGTGGAGATTCGAGACAGGAAATGGACAGAAAAGCAAGTGGCAGATCATTTATCGAAGCTTGAAAATGGTGAAACTGTCTGACAGTTATGACCCATAGCGTCACTGTTTGTAAAAGACATTGTGTTTTGTACAAAATTAACTGTGTAATAATAAAATTGCCTTTTACCGATTTATGATTCATTTACTTTGATATATATAAATGGTAAAAGTCCATGTGATTAGTTCCGGATTGAGATGATATGAGGCAGTATCAATCCATAAAGGTTTAATCATTAAATATCCATAGTCGTAGTATTATCGAGACTGGACATCGATAATGCGGAATAGACTAGTATTGCACTTGTGCGCGTTGTGAGGGCAGAACGACATAGTTCTCATATGTTTAAGTATATGATACTTATGCAAGTGCGACAGGAGGTTGTGTTTTACCGATAGTACAGAAAATAGCTTCGCTCTGGATAGACCCCGCGAAATCCCATTGGTAGTATGTATATGTGTCTATGGGAGTCCGCTTCAGGGTAGATGTATTTGGTCTTAACCTGAGACTTGCATCGCTAGTACTTGCGACAATCGGTAAACTTTGGTTTTGGTCATCAAGGGCTTTAACAGGTTCTATGTACGCCTCAGCTGGGTTTATTGGGAATTGTAGTGTATTGGATGTGATGTCAAGACGGAAGTATCACTTCAGACATATGGAGATGATGATCACGCAGGGATTCAGAACTGGTTCTCTATAGTGTTGTAACCATCGGGATAATATGACAAGGTCATGATTATCCGATACAAAGAGACTAGTTGCTTGATATCTGATATGTGCTTCGTACGGGGTAGACACTATTCCAACACCAGGCCTTGCACTTGACATCTGATACTGGATCGCAATACGTAATACTACGGTATACCATGCCTGATAAAGATTGTATATTCCAGTAATAATATTTCTGGAGAATTGGGAAGACATGGCGCTTTACTAGAAGCAAACCTTGTCTCATAAATCGGTAAAAACGTAGTACTTGGTACGTACGTGTTCGGATAGTCCGACGACCGTATTTACTGCTAACATATCCAGGGATCTCTTTGGTCGCTTCCTGAAGATTCACCAATGACGTATGATTCAAACTTAATTAATCTGGGATTAATTACGGAGAGATTTTTTCTTGGATAAAGTACTATTTGAAGAGAGAGAAAGATCAATTTGGAATTAATCATTAAAATAATATATTCGATATATTATTCAGAATTGGTTTTCGACGCGAAATTAAAATTAGATTTTAATTCGGGCAAACGAGTTAATTTAGAATTAATTCGTTAGCGACGTGAATAGTAATTTTGCTAGACATAATTATTTAATTAAATTTGATTTAAATAACATCGCGACGGAAGTTCGTTAATTCAGAATTAGCGAACCCGAGCCCGGGAGTGTTTGCGGGCCCACTCGCATTCGGAATCGAGTGGGGCCCATATGTCACATCAACCATCACATCACATGTCACTTTGATTGATGTGTTTATGTGTGGTAGTTAGAGCGGAGTGTAAGACATTCCAAAATCTATGACATGTAAGACTTTAACCAAATCCACACATTTGGTAATTGTTTGTTTATTATTATTTTGAAACAAAACAAGTCAAACATCTCTCTCTCTCATTTACTCCACCTTGGCCGAAACTTGGTAAAGATTTTTGCTCTCCATTTTCTTTCATTTTTCTTGGAAATTTGAGAGAAATATCTTGAAGGTTTTTTGTTGCAAATACCTTCAAAAGGCTAGCACTTATCAAGAATCATCAAGAGGTGATAGGGAAACCAACTCAAGGAGCTTGGAATCAAAGAACAAAGTTTGAAGATCATTATTCATCTTGGCCGAATATAAAGCTTATTGGAGGAGGAAAATTTTATTGCTCAACGGATCCACAAACCGATCGTTGTAAGTATGATTCTACCATACTTATCCGTTTATTCATTCTTATTTCATGCTTATATGATCTTGGGACACTTTATAGAAACCCATAAATGGTATCATTGAGCTTAAATGAGCATGAAATTTATTAGGGTAAAATTTGGGGAAAATCAATTTGAGCATGTTTTGATTGAATTGGATGGTTGAGTATGCTTGTATGTTGATATAATAAGATGTGATTGGATCAATTTCAACAAATTGTGATTGGATCAAAATTTGGACCCCCCTTTGGCTTGGCCGAATTTGAGAAGTACCCTAGGTTCTTGGTATTTTTTGTTTTGATGATCATTGGATGAGTTGAGACGAATGGAAATGTCGATTTGTAAATTCGATTGGATTGAAAAACGAAATCGGACAAATTTCACTACCTTGGCCGAGAACCATAAGGCATGAATTGGACATGATTTTGATTCAAAATTTGTTGGACAATAATTGAATAAAAGGATACATAATTAATTGGTAAATTGTATTTTAGAATTTTGATTTAGGTAATTAATTAGTGTATTACACTTTTATTAATTAAATTATAAAATTATAAAATTAAAATTTGGTTAATGGGCTTAATTTCAAATTGGGCTTGAAATTATTATTTTTGGGCATAATAGGCATGGTTGGGCCAAGTTGATTTAGGCTAATTGGATTGGATCCAAATTAGGCCTAAATCATTCCATTAAATCCAAATGTAATAAATGGGCTTTAAAAGTTTAATTGGGCCTTATGGGCTTGATATTGGTTTTATGGCAAGTGAGGGTGATTCCGTACTTGGGCTTGGTAATTGGGTTTGACCCACATTGACCAAAGCCCATGCTTTTTAAAATCAATTGAAAGCCCATCGGACTTTAATTAAACGAACATTGGATGTTAGTTGGGCTTTGAGACCCGAAAGGATTAATTTGGAATCTAAGTAGTTAAAGCGCATTAAAAGTGTAAATATTTAATTTGGAATTAAATAAAAGAATTAGTATTGAATACGACTTAAATTGGATTTAACGAGTAGTTTGATATAATTCATGAATTCGTACTTTGAGTACTTATTCACAAACGAGTTGGACTCGCGCAAAATAAAATCGTTGTTTGAACATTGGATGGTCACATAATTAAAGAATAATTAATTGGATTAGATTGGTGGTATAACATGCCTTGAATGAATATATGTGGATGTGTTGAATGAATAGTGTATATCGGATGGATATTAGAAGGGAAAGAGTAATTTTAGAAATTATTGTAAATTTGGAATTTATAAATTGGACCTGCGTGTCCAGCCTTGTCTCTTATTACCTCTTTGTATTCTCTTCTCACCTAATTCCCCTCATTGCAATGAGGTTTCTATTATTGTATTATGTAATTGGGTAGAAGTAGAATAGTGCTAGTCGAGGAGAGGAAAGAGAGCGATTT
Organism: Zanthoxylum bungeanum; assembly: GCA_019454045.1. Taxonomy (NCBI): domain Eukaryota; kingdom Viridiplantae; phylum Streptophyta; class Magnoliopsida; order Sapindales; family Rutaceae; genus Zanthoxylum; species Zanthoxylum bungeanum. The sequence continues at coordinate 72,366 of SKCR01035188.1, forward strand.
ATTCTAGGAACAATCTGTTTAAATATCCATCCGTATATCGCTATTAATTTACTTTCCGCGCCTTATTATGTTTTAGAAGCATGCTTAAGGGTGTATGATGAGACCTTAACAAAGATAATAAATTGGTTGCCAATTTACGTAAAAACCCTCAAAATAATATTAAGCGATTTTTCCTTCCATTGAGTGATTCTTACTCAAGATCCAAAATTAGCATTGGTTTGTTGGCCAAAGTCAAGGCCTTTGTCAATTGCGGATGTGTTTGAATCATGAGAGTTTTGTTCAATATCGGTGTCCTGTCTAAGTCGTGATTTGTTGGCCAAAGTCAAGATCACTTCTTGTCCATCGACATTGATTACGAAACTTTCCATGTCAATGGGTCCCGCTTAACTGGAATCATTAAGCTTGTTGTGCCAAAACCAAGGCTTAGTTGATTCAGAGGAAAAAGGTTAGGAAAATATATTGGAAACATTGGCATATGTATTGTATATATGTTTCGGACTTGGATGTCCACCTACCAGATATAGGAATTGGATGAGATCCAATTGATCTTCGAGATCTACCTAGTTAAATATCATACAGCTTGTTGGCCAAAGTCAAGGTTGTGTGTTATTTAACGGGATCCTAGCCCACTAGGAAACTGGGTTTCCCGATTACTCGACAGAGGGTTAGAGGCTTGCCGAAAAATAGTGAGAGGGTAGTATTGAATTTGCAATTTCATTCAGATACTTAGCTTTACGCGCTTTCAAATTATTTCGTCAAAATTATATTATTAGTTGGACTAATATAATGTTATTTTTCTTGTAACAGTTAGACTGTACCCAAAATATTATTGACTAGATAGTTGGACTATCATAGTCAAGATGACTGGAAAGGGAAATGTCTGAGACATTATCATGGCGAGAATGTCTTTAAGGGCGCGAACTTTGCAGATTGGGAGATGAATCTAAGGATAGTCCTTGGAGCCGAGAGGCTGTTGTACACCATACAGACACTGTTGGTGATTATCTAGGTCCCAAGATCAACAAACAAGCATGATAAAGTGTGAAATATATATCAAAGGAGTTATGGAATACTCACATCGATCGGTTGAGACGATACGACGAACAAAACTTCAAGTTTAGGGCTCCAAAGCTCACGCCCAACACTGCAGTCCACTACTTGAAAAAATCAGTTTTGCTTCATCATTTTGAGCTTCGAATCTTCGTCGAACGATTCCCGGCTCAAGAGTAAGTGTCCCTAACACCTTCATAAGTCTCTCGGAGTGCTAGCTCCGCTTGACTTGGCCACAAAATCAATGCACATTGCTTCCCACTGCTCGGTTTTGCCAAGCAAAATAGTGAGTTATTTCACTGCCCATTTGGGCGTGAATTGAGAGAGAGAGGGAGAGGAGAAAAAATGTGTATTAGTTAGTTAAAGCATTTCCAAAATGCTTTATATATATTTCAAAAAAAAAATTTAATAAATAAATTAAACATTTACCAATTAAAATATCAAAAAAATCAAATGGTAAATGCTTTCCAACAACTATCACTATTTCACCAAAACACATCACTATTCATTTCACTTTATTAAAGTGACATGTCTTTCAATCAATCAATCACATCAATCACTCAAATGTCACATCACTCAAAGTGACGTTTGATTTGACGCTTGATGTGACTTGCATGCCACACTCGAATTCAAAATACGAATGCGCTCGCAATCACACTCGGGCTCGGGTTCGTTAATTCCAAATTAACGATTTATCTGTTGCGTCGTAATTAAATGATTACGCCTAGTGAATTTACTATTCATGTCGCTAACGAATTAATTCCAAATTAATTCGTTCACACCGAATTAAATCCAATTTCAATTCCGCGTCGAAATCCAATTTCGTTTAATATATCAAATATATTAATTTACCTATTAATTCCAAATTAATAGTTATCTCTCTTTTATTGATATTTTATCCTAGATAAAATATCTCTGAAATTAATCCTAGATTAATTTTCTCTCTCATCGAATTAATCCCAGATTAATTAAAGTGCGAGTCATACTTCATCGGTTTATCATTGGGACGCGACCCAAGAGATCCCCGGATATGTTGGCAGTAAATCGGGTCGTCGGACTATCCGAACACGTACGTACCAAGTACTACGTTTTACCGATTCACAAGACAAGGTTGGCTTCTAGCAAAGCGCCATGCCTATCCAATTCTCAGGAAATATTCTTACAGGAATATGTGATCTATATCAAGCATAGTATACCGTAGTATTGCGTATTTCGATCAAGTATCGGACTGTCACGTGCTAGGCCTGGGGCTGGAGTTGTGTCTGCCCCGTACGAAGCACATGTCGGATGTCTGGTAACTAGTCTCTATTATCGGATATATATGACCTAGTCATAATATCCCGATGGCCGCGCAGCACTTAAGAGTACTAATACCGTATCCTACGTGATATCATCTCTACTATGACCGGAGTGATACTTCCGTCTTGACATCACACCCAATACTCTACGATTCTCAATATTCCTAGTATCGGCGTACACAGAACCGGTTAAAGCCCTAGACGACCTCAACTAAAGTACATTGATTGTCGTAAGCATTAGCGGTGCAAGTCTCAGGTTAAAACCAAATACACCTACCCTGATGTCGGACTCCCATAGACACATAGTCAAACTACCAATGGGATTCCGAGGGGGTATATCCAGAGAGAAGCTGTTTCCCGTATCGTCGGTGAAACACAACCTCCTACCGCACTTGCATAAGTATCCAATACTTAAGTATATGAGAACTACGCCGTTGTGCCCTCACACGCTCACAAGTACGATACTAGTCTCTTACGTATTTATCGATGTCCAATCTCGATAATACTCTGACTAGGGATATTTAATGATTTATCCTTCGTTGACTGATACTGTCTCATATCATTCTCAATCAAGGAACAAATCATAAGGACCTCTCATCATTTATACATCTTGGTGATCTAATCACAAATGATAAGAGTGCAATTTCCTTTGTCACATAGTTAATTTGTTCAACAACACAATGATCTGTACAAATACTGACGCTATGGGTCATAATTGTCCAACAGACACCTCTTGGACCTAAACCCACACCTGATCAGACACTTGATCTGAAGCTTTGGAAGACTCACAGCGATGATTGTGATACTACTCAGTTTATTATGCTTGCTTCAATGACTCAGCATTTCCATCGTCAAAACAGGGACTTGGTGTTGGACAACTATGACCCATAGCGTCACTATTTGTACAGATCATGGTGTTGTTGTACAAATTAACTATGTGACAAAGGAGATTACACTCTTATCATTAGTGATTAGATCACCTAGATGAATAAATGATGAGACGTCCTTGTGATTTGTTCATTGATTGAGAATGATAAGAGACAGTATCAATCAACGAAGGATAAATCATTAAATACCCCTAGTCAGAGTATTATCGAGATTGGACATCGATAAATATGTAAAAGACTAGTATTGCACTTGTGCGCGTTGTGAGGGCACAACAGCATAGTTCTCATATATTTAAGTATTGGATACTTTTGCAAGTGCGATAGGAGGTTGTGCTTCATCGATGTTACGGGAAATAGCTTCGCTCTGGATAGACCCCCTCGGAATCCCATTGGTAGTATGATTGTGTGTCTATGGGAGTTCGACACCAGGGTAGGTGTATTTGGTCTTAACCTGAGACTTGCACCGCTAATACTTACGACAATCAATATACTTTGGTTGCGGTCGTCTAGGGCTTTAACCAGTTCTGTGTACGCCAATGCTAGTTGTATTGAGAATCGTAGAGTATTGGGTGTGATGTCAAGATGGAAGTATCACTCCAGTCATAGTGGAGATGATGTCACACAGGATACGGTATCAGTGTTCTTAAGAGCTGCGCGGCCATCGGGATATTATGACTAGGTCATGTATATCCGATTATAGAGACTAGTTACCAGACATTCGACAAGTGCTTCGTACGGGGCAGACAGAATTCCAGCCCCAGACCTAGCATGTGATCATCCGATACTGGACAGAAATACGCAATACCACGTATACTACGCCTGATACAGATCCTTTATTCATGTAAGGATATTTCCGGAGAATTGGGTAGGCATGGCGCTTTGCTAGAGGCCAACCTTGTCTTCTAAATCGGTAAAATGTAATACGGGGTACTTACTTGTTCGGATAGTCCGACGATCGAATTTACTGCCAACATATCCGGGGATCTCATGGGTCGCTTCCCGAAGATTCACCGATGATGTATGACTCGCACTTTATTAATCTGGGATTAATTTGATGAGAGAGAAAATTAATCTGGGATTAATTACAGATTTATTTTATCTAGGATAAAATACTATTCAAAAGAGAAAGGATTAATCTGGGATTAATCATAACGAGAATTTATCTGAGATTAAATTCATCGTCAAGAGAGAGAACGATTAATCTGGAATTAATCGATAAATCATATATTCGATATATTAAATTAAATTGGATTTCGACGCGAAATTGAAATCAGATTTTAATACGGGCAAACGAGTTGATTTAGAATCAATTCACTTGCGATGTGAATAGTAATTGTGCTAGGCATAATTATTTAATTAAATTAGATTTAATTACGACGTAACAGAAAGTTCGTTAATTTAGAATTATCGTCACATCTAGCGTCAAATCACTTGTCACTTTGAGTGATGTGATTGACATCTAGTCACTATTCATGAATAGTAATAGATAGATGTGACTTGTGATTGATTGGTTGTTGAAAAGCTTTAAAAGGCTTGAAAGTAATATATCATTTTATAATGACATTTGACTTTTGGTATTTGATATATTTGATATACAAAACCAAAACCAACCAACCAACACACACTTCATCCTCTTCTCCCCTTCAACTCTCGGCCAGGGCCATTTTTCTCCTAAAAAATTCTTTCAATGGCCGAATAGTCATGGGAATGAGATGGTGATTTTTGTGGCAAAATTCACCTAGTGCTAACACACTTTAGAAAACATACAAAGGTGATAGGGAAACCTATTCATGAGCAAGGAATCCATTGATGAAGCTGTTGAGTTTTTCTAAGGTCCCAAGATCAAATCAAAGCATGAAAACATGAGTGAATACATCAACGGAGGTAGCGGAATACTCACATCGATCGGTTGAGAGTCGATTTGGAAGACGAATCGAACCAAAAACTCACTGTCAGAATTGCTCACTGGTTTGGGCAGTTTCGGGTCTCCTTTTGAAGCTCCAAACTTCGTCGGATGAGTCCCGCCTCATGGGTGAACCTCCCTAACACCTTCGCAAGTTCACAAGTGTGCTAGCGCTTAAGTTTCCACCATGGAAACTCACTCATTGCTCCCCTAAAGCTCACACATGTGAGCTGTGCAGTGAAGAAGAAACTGCCCAAAATGGGCGTGAGTTGAGAGAGAAGGAGATGGATTTTGTGTGTTGAAAAGTTATGTAAATGAATTTCCAAAATGACTTATCTATTTCAAAAAATTAATAAGCCTTTTACAATTAATTTTAATCCAATAAAATCTCATGTAAATCTATTACACACTTATCAACTTACTATTCCACCAACCACCCATCACTATTCACAAGTCACTTTATTAAAGTGAAGTGATGTGTGTCATTCAATCAATCCTTCCATCAATCAATCAATCAATCAATCACTCAAAGTGACTTTTGATTTGACGCTTGATGTGATGATTGATTTGACGCTTGATGTGACTTGCGTCGCCGCACTCGAATTCGAAATACGAATGCGCTCGCAATCACACTCGGGCTAGGGTTCACTAATTCTTAATTAGCGAATTTTCCGTCGCGTCGTAATTAAATGATTCGCCAAGCGAATTCACTATTCACGTCGCTAACGAATTAATTCCAAATCAATTCGTTCGCCCGAATTAAAATCTAATTTTAATTTTGCGTCGAAATCTAATTTCGTTTAATATATCGAATATATTAATTTAATCGATTAATTCCGAATTAATCGTTCTCTCTCTTTAGACGATATTTTATCCCGGATAAAATATCTCCGTAATTAATCCCAGATTATTTTCTCTTTCTTCTATATAATCCCAGATTATTAATGAGTGCGAGTTATGCGTCATCGGTGCATTATCGGGAAGCGACCCATGAGATCTCCGGATAATTTGGCTATAAATACGGTCATCGGTGTAACCGAATCACGTACGTACCAAGTACTACGTTCTACCGATTTACGAGACAAGGTCGACTCCTAGCAAAGTACCAAGTCTACCCAATTCTCCGGACATATCCTTTTAAGAATATTTAGATCTATATCAAGCGTAGTATACAATCGTATTGTGCATATCGGCCCAGTATCGGATAGTCACGTGTTAGGGCTGGGGCTGGATAAGTGTCTGCCCCGTCCGAAACACATATCGGATGTCTGGTAACTAGTCTCTATGATCGGATATTCATGACCTGGTCATAATATCACGATTGGATGCGCATCAGTTAAGAACACTAATACCGTATCCTGCGTGACATCATCTCCAATATGACTGGAGTGATACTTCCGTCTCGACATCACACCCAATACTCTACGACTCTCTGATAAACCCAGAAGTGGTAGACACAGAACCTGGTCAGGGTCCCCAACCACCAAAACCAAAGTTTATCGATTATCGTAAGTATTAGCGATGCAAGTCTCAGGTTAAGACTATACACACCTACCTTGACTTCGGCCTCCCATAGACACATAGTCATAATACCAATGGGATTCCGAGGGGTCTATCCAGAGCGAAGCTGTTTCCCGTACCATCGGTGAAACACGACCTCCTATCGCACTTGCATAAGTCTCCAACACTTATATATATGAGAACTATGCCGTTGTGCCCTCACAACGCGCACAAGTGCAATACTAGCTTATTCCGGTCCAGTCTCGATAATGCTACGGCTAGGGATATTTAATGATTAATCCTTCGTGGACTGATACTGTCTCATATCATCTCAATCCAGGAACTAATCATAGGGACCTCTCTTCATTTATATATCTATGGTGATCTAATCACAAATGATGAGAGTGCAATTTCTTTATTACATAGTTAATTTGCTACAGCAACACAATGATCTGTGCAAATAGTGACGCTATGGGTCATATTATCCAACAATCTCCCACTTGGCACGTAGCGAGTCACTCAAGTGTTCCAACACTTGAACTATGTAAGGTTCGCTCAAATTACTGAGGAAAGGTTTTCGTCAGCGGATTTGTTTGATTATCGTCTGACACGATTTAACACGATCATCACATCGCCACGATGTATGATCCGAACGAATCAGATGATATAGAAGTATATATCTGGATCGTCGATGAGACCTTTAATTCCTTAGCCTGTGCTGACGCCTAGTTCAGCTGCTAACAGAACTATATCTAATCTAATTAGATTTATGTTCGATCCAAATGGCTTCTTTCTTGCCTCAGCTGCAGCAATAATCCGCATTTGTTGTTTTTTTCGGTAACAGTTATCTTGCTTGGAATATTTCCAGCTCACTGTCCCGTAATTCAAACTTCATAGTACCATAGTATTTAATAGTTTGGAAACTTGCAGCGGTGATTCCAGTCACTTCAAGTTCTCCTTCTCCATAGTTTAAGACAGCATCTTTAGTTCTCTAAGATACTAACAGATGTTGCTTAATCTTTAATCTAGTGACTATCACTTGGATTAACCCGATCGTGACTTCATATGCTCGAAGCGTATGAGACACCCTATCAAGTACATTTTAAATGTACAATTTCCCAGAGAGTGTTAACAACTCCAAATCTATCCCAATAGATCTTTATTCCTTGAATAAAGGTTGTTACTCCCCAGAATTCTACGGAGAATTTTTATTGAAAGAATATCTATGAAAGCCAAGCTTTCACCAATTGCATTATGGGAATTTCACTGTCAGTGCGCTCTCCCACTAACCTCCTTATATACACAAGAATTATTTCGTTTTGAGTCAAATCATAAACCATTATGATTCCAAAACGACAGTTCCAAGAATCTTATGCTTGCATTGATCCAAACATGGATCGAATAACCCGCAAACCCTTGTGTCGGTTATACAAAATCGTCAGAATGTCATAACATTCTCTAAAAGGTTTCCTTTTCAGGAAAACGATTTTGATTTGTAACTGACACATTCATAAATGAAATATACAGTTATCATCAAGCATCTTCAAAATGGATTTACCATGGCAACAGGTAAAAGTTGAACCGTTATTAACACAATGTTGATAACGATACCTTCCGTCAAAAGCCCAGCGTTGGTATGTTGCCTTCCATGTATGTCTTCCTTGAAGACGTTTAATGTACCATAGGCACAATCTCTTTATACAACAACTAGTGATCAAAACTAGTCCAAATAGTTGTTATACATGGAATTCATTTCGGATTAATGGCACTTTGCCATAATAGGGAGTCGATACCTAGTATCACTTCCTCTAAACGTAGTCGGATGGTACACCTCCATAAGATTGACATCTTTATGAGGTTAGATCAGAAACCCATACCCTAGGTTGTTTTCTGACTCTATCCGATCTACTAATTTCTTGTGTATTTGAAGATTAATGGTATAGATTCATCATAGATGAACTATTTGTGTTCCATTAAGGACTTCGTGCCTTGAACAGTGTTACTCTGATTTTCATCGAGTATCACTATCCTCCCACTGACCACTGCATATCGGTATTCCTCTCAGGAAAACCGCATGGTGAGCAACAATTACATTGTTCTCATGTGGGATTTATAAGTACTATACTTAAGGTTTCCTTTAGGATAACCTATATCGGCACTTATCCAATTTGGGTCCTTAGTTTCGTATTATCCAAACGCTATGCCTGGCATACCCAAATTATCAGGAATGAGAAACCTCGTTTCTTCTTCCTTGCTCATATCCTATATGACATCTGTCAAAAAGATTTATATGGAACCTTATTCTAAATAAGTTTTGCACTGTTAATGCATATCATGTAGAAGGAAATAATAGCTCAGAGCGACTCGTGACAAACCTTATCATGTCCAACAAAATTTGGTTTTTGGTTCGGACACACCGTCTAACAGACGTGTCCGGGAGGAGTCCTTATATGAAAGAATACCGTACTCTTTCATGTACGTATGAAACTTACTACTGCATAAGTAATTTCCATTACGGTCTAACCGTGGCGGAATAATACTATAGCCGATCTGTTTATATACTACTTCGGTCGAAACTTCAAAAGTTTCCGATCTGTGTTCTTCAAAAGAAACACATAACCATAACGTGATGCCACATCCGTTAAGGTCACGAAATTTCATGTTCACATCTAGCCTAGCTAGATATGGGCCCACTAACTTCACCATGAATATGGCTAACAGATCGGTGGCCCTTTTACGATTACCAAGTAAATAGTATTTTAGGTTTTTAACCTAATAAACTAGATTCGTAGACCTTATTTGATTAGTCAAATCAGTCCTAGTACCCTTTTTCAAAAGTGTGGATATACGAGTCTCGTTTAATTGTGTCCCAGACAACAATGCCACAAATAAGTCTCCATTGATCAAATCAATTTGAGCTATTTATTTGTCATTTTTATATTTTGAGATTTTATTTATATTCAAAATATAAATTCTGTTATTCACATCTAATGTATTTATCTCAGAATCATCTTTATATAATGAAACACTTTAGTGTTCTAGAATATAAAGGTTTTTATCCGCAATGGATTAAACACTGATATAGAGATAATGTCTCTAGTCAAACTAGTTATATTATAACATTTCCTAATTTAAGTACATACCCAAGGGTAGTTCCTAAACTTAGGTATCTACGGTCGAAACAGCGACTTTCGTCCCGTTTCCAATTCGCAGAGAATCTCGGCTTGAAGTCAGTATCCAGCTCATAGCGGATTCTTAACATCAATACATATATGTCTTATGTACCACACACTAAGTATTTAAAATCCAATTTCAATACTAGCATTAAACATAACTTTGACAAATATTTTTAAAGTTAGAGCCTCGCCCTTTCTTTAATTCCTACGTGTCTTCCATATCC
>SKCR01035189.1:0-85852 GCA_019454045.1 Zanthoxylum bungeanum
CACCAAGCCTTCCGAGCTAACTAGGTACAATCCAATTCCTACTCCAGAGTGATTGTTTGACCCATAACCAGAGTTTCCAAATCTCATCTTTCATTCTGGTCAAGGGAAGCTTTTCATCCTCTAAAACGGTGTTTTGATCAAAATATAAATTTTAAGTGTTTGGTTAATCATCAACAATGCGATCACTAATCCTGATTTCTTTAAAAAACTGAGTTTTGCAACTTTTATCCATCATCAAAATATTAGAAAAACTCATACTAATTTTTTATTAATAAAAAATAAAATTACATAATATGGTTTATAAATCATTATTTATTCATCATATTTTTTAATCACAATAACAATTAGAACCTATATTTTTTTCTCAAGAAAATTCTTGGTTTCTAGCTTTCTGGCTAATAGGTCTCTAATCCCCATTAAAGTGTCGACTTAAAAAAACTAAATTTAATGGTATTATTAGGGATGCATTTTGAATCTCCATCAGTATTTGAGATTTAAAATGATATTTTGTTGCACATAAAAATTTTAATCAAATTTGGGACTCGAATGAAAAAATCGGACAAGGAATCGAGATAATATTTTATTCCGAATCCTAATTTTTTATCTTAAAAATTCCCGAATCTCGAATCATGAACCCTTCAAATGAAAAATCATCCCAATTCAAAAGTTGATATAGAATTCGAAATAAATTTCATCCTGAATCCACAAAAAAAAAAAATCGAGATTATTAAATCCCGACTCGTCCCGATTAATTGCCAATTCTAGGTATTATACTATTATTTAGTCATTTCTGTTACCTGATGTAATTTGAAAAACTTTTCTTCTGACTAATGAATTTGTAAATGGGGAGGCATACCGAATTTGGTCTTGTCAAGTTGTGAGAGAGAGGACTCTCCCTCTAGGCTCTATCTATGCTTTTTGCTTACAGAGAGGTAAAAAAATAAAAGGGATTCCATTAAGAGATATTTTTATTCGCACTTTTTTAAGATCTGAGAAAAAAATCAATTAATGTCAGGTTCAAATTCGAATAATTAATTAATTCACACCAATTCTTGAGCATTTACAAAACAGAGAAATTGAATTGTTTTGATTTTATCAAGGATCAACAGAGAGAGAGAGAGAGAGAGAGTCTGGTAAAAGAGCGACGTCTTCTTCACAAGACATGGCCATGTCGATCTCAGGCAAGTTTTTATTTATTTATTTTTCAGCCATTTCTGATTAATTCTTAATTATTTTATTGTAGTGTAAGGAAGTTTGATAACATTAATTTGAATCCTTTTTTTACTTTTTTTTTTTGGAAGAATTGATTCTTAAATATTAATAAAAATGAAAACAGGTATATATTAATTAGCTTGTGTCTATAGTAGAGATGATTTTTTGAAGCTGATGATGTAGTTTGTATTGTTTGCTTCAAGATTGCAATTTGTTGAACCCTAATTGTTGGATTAATTAGTGCCAATTTCTGTTGGGTTTTGTTGCAGGCCTACGTAAGATGCATCAACAAGAGCTTGAAAATCTTACACTAACAACACAACCTTTTAAAACTATTAAGTTTTTCATTTTGGGCGTTATTCAATATCTTAAGAGATCAATACTGTATCTTTTGGCGAAAGGAGGATGGCTTATGCTTTCATGTACTCTTGTGGCGGCACTTGGAATTTTACTTGTGACTATTGATGGCCCTCATGAAAAGGTTGTTGATATTAGGATTTTTATGTTTGTTATCGGTTTTTTTTACCATGGTCGTGGTACTATGCTGGTTATGATGATCATGTTCGCGGTACTATGCTGGTTATGATGATATATATCTTCTCAAACTGTCATAAGTTTCTATTCTCTCACTGTATATGAGGCAGATGATGAGTTTTGTACAAATTTTCATTAGAATTGTTAGCACCCTTTTATGTTCTTAACATTTGTGGATTATGGCCTGTTAATTGTTTAAATGACTTCTTTTTGCAGCATTTAGAGGAACTTTCTGAATATTTCCGATTTGGGTTGTGGTGGGTGGCCCTTGGTGTTGCCTCTTCAATTGGTCTCGGTAAGAATGGTCTGTGCAATTTATGTTCTCTAGAGGAGCATTCCTGATAGTTAGTTGGAGGAATTTTTGCTGAATGTCATAACTCATAACTTTTACGGAATAGGAATAGAGAACTCATCGTGAAATTCCCTGTTGACTAACTATTAATTATGTTCTCCAAAATTATAAAATGTACTGTATTAGAACAGAGATACTTTTAACTTTTTATATTTTGATCAGACCTTCATACTTCTGCTATTCGCTTGTTGTCAAATTCGGAAGAGGCGGACTTTCTTAACTTGACATGCTTCTTTTTTTTGTGCAACCGGTTTTGTTTCCACATGAGTGTGTGTGTGTGTTTGAGGAGCAGTGAATCTTGTGTTCCTATAATTGTTTGATTATACATTCTTAGTTCTGCTATTCTTTTGTTATTCCACTATAGCACTGGAATTGTGATGTTCTTTTTAATAATTTCAGGTTCTGGTTTGCACACTTTTGTCCTTTATCTGGGTCCTCACATTGCACTGTTCTCCAGAAATTATAAAACTGTATTAGAAGAGAGATACTTTTAACTTGTTATATTTTGATTATACCTTCATACTTCTGCTATTCGCTTGTTGTCAAATTCGGAAGAGGCAGACTTTCTTAACTTGACATGCTTTTTTTTTCTGTCCCTTTTTGTGCAACCGGTTTTGTTTCTGCATGAGTGTGTGTTTGTTTGAGGAGCAGTGAGTTTTGTGTTCCTATAATTGTTTGATTATACATTCTTAGTTCTGCTATTCTTTTGTTATTCCACTATAGCACTGGAATTGTGATGTTCTTTTTAATAATTTCAGGTTCTGGTTTGCACACTTTTGTCCTTTATCTGGGTCCTCACATTGCACTGTTCTCCAGAAATTATAAAACTGTATTAGAAGAGAGATACTTTTAACTTGTTATATTTTGATTATACCTTCATACTTCTGCTATTCGCTTGTTGTCAAATTCGGAAGAGGCAGACTTTCTTAACTTGACATGCTTCTTCTTTCTGTCTATTTTTGTGCTGCTGGTTTTGTTTCCACACGAGTGTGTGAGTTTGTTTGAAGAGCAGTGAATGTTGTGTTCCTATAATTGTCTGATTATACATTCTTAGTTCTGCTTTTCTTTTGTTATTCCACTATAGCACTGGAATTGTGATGTTCGTTTTAATAATTTCAGGTTCTGGTTTGTGCACTTTTGTCCCCTTTATCTGGGTCCTCACATTGCACTGTTCTCCAGAAATTATAAAATGTACTGTATTAGAAGAGAGATACTTTCAACTTGTTATATTTTGATCATACCTTCATACTTCTGCTATTTCCTTGTTGTCAAATTCGGAAGAGGCAGACTTTCTTAACTTGACATGCTTCTTTTTTCTGTTTATTTTTGTGCAACCGGTTTTGTTTCTACATGAGTGTTTGTTTGAGGAGCAGTGAATCTTGTGTTCCTATAATTGTTTGATTATACATTCTTAGTTCTGCTGTTCTTTTGTTATTCCACTATAGCACTGGAATTGTGATGTTCTTTTTAATAATTTCAGGTTCTGGTTTGCACACTTTTGTCCTATATCTGGGTCCTCACATTGCACTGTTCACAATAAAGGCAATGCAATGTGGCCGACTTGATTTGAAAAGTGCTCCATATGATACAATACAACTGAAAAGAGGTCCATCATGGCTTGATAAGGACTGTGATGAATTTGGACCTCCATTATTCTCAACATCAGAAGGGTCGCGGGTTCCACTTAGCAGCATATTGCCACAGGTTCAGATTGAGACTATTCTGTGGGGTGTTGGTACTGCACTAGGGGAGCTTCCTCCTTATTTCATCTCAAGGGCAGGTATTTATCCGTATTATATGTTGTAGTTGTACTTCTTTATGCAACCAAGGTTGACATTTAAACCAATTAATTGAAAAAACTTGTTGGAAGAAATCCATTAAGGACTATCTTGGAAGAGGAGAAATATCTTAGTAGATAATTTCCAACCTCATCAGCAGCAAGGTTAATATGATATTATGCTATTCTACCACATGGTACCTTGGCTTTTGACTCTGCTTTTTATCGCAGGTTTTGCCTATGAATACTCCACTCCCGTTAGTTCTAGGACTTTCTAAAATTGCTTCAGCTTTTTGGAGCCTCATTAAAACTAAGTTTGTGAATGATTATGATGAATGTTTTGTGAAGTTGAAGACTTGGAAGTTTGATAATTTCCTTTAGCTTGGTCTTAGAACGGACTTTGTTACGTGGTTACTTAAGAATAACTTAGGCATAAATATGGTACAGGTATAATAGGTATACATTCACAACCTATTATGTACTATATGCATGTCCGGAGAAAAAAGGAAGGAAGGAATGAATATGTTATCATTTTAGATGAATTTATCTCAGATAGTTAAGATTATCTTTGTTTCCAGGACTTAACAAACAGCTTCATCTTTCAATAAACAAGTAATTTTATAACAAATTAAATAGTAAATACTTCTCATAACGTGACATCTTAAAGTAGTCAATGATGAAGTGAACAAGTTGAACCATCCAACCCTATTCTTGTGTGCTAAGAACAGGTGCTCATTAGATCTGAGTCTAGGCTTCTCTACATCCCAGGTGTTGTCTAAGTCATGTAACATTAAAAATATCTAAGCTATCTAATAGAAGGCTATATAATTACCGTAAAAATCACTAATATATCTGATTAGAGATTATGTAATAATGTCTGTTTATCTATTATTGTTTTGTTTTAATCTTACTAGGGTTCGAAACTTGGTATGCGGTTCAAGATGGTCCCCCGTGTGAGACGAGCCGGGCGGCCTCGACACGGTCGAGGCGAGAGCCTCAATTCGAACACGAAAAAACTAAAATGATGTTTTGAACTACATGTTGAACTTGAATATTTAAATTATTTACATGAATGAGAATACTGCAAGTTATAGATAGTGTCAATGTTCTACTCCGTGTCGTCAGTAAGAAACAGGGCATGGGGAAGTTGAGATGTTATATCTGAATGATGATGTCTTTGGGGTATGGTAATTCGCATTTTAATGTTTGTTTGAACAATCTGTAAGGTGTCAAGGAATCCGAAGAGAATTGTATCTGTATGTTGTGATTTTTTTACAATAGAACTTTATTGGAGCTTGCCTAGCACATTTTGCTCGACTATTTTAAAATTTTAGTACATCTGATCTGATATCTTATGTGGCTAATCTTGCAAGGCTTTTGGAAATGCTTGAGAAATGAGAATGTAGTAACTTGGATGTGCACACTTGCTTGTCTGCATTATATATGCAACCATGGTTTATTTCTCAACTTCAATGAATTTGGATATTAGTGAATAAGAATGTTTGCTATTTGCATACTTGTTTCTACTTTCTATGGCATGAGTGGTTGCTGTTGTTACTTATGCTTTTAAAGTTTAGGTTGTTGTAAGAATATAAAATTTTTATTTTCCCAATTTATGCAGCAAGTATATCAGGTAGCAGATTAGATGCCATGGATGAATTTGATGTTTCACCAACAGAAAACAACGGAGTCATAGCTACCCAGCTAAAAAGAATCAAACGCTGGTTCATCACACACTCTCAACACTTGAACTTCTTGACTATTTTAGTGCTTGCTTCGGTTAGTCTGGATTTCCACCTATGAAATTTTGTCACTAATTTACTTGAAGATTGTTCAGATGGTTTCTTCCGTTAATGATATTTATCCTATGTGACGTACTCTATGATTTTTTCTAATTCATGTATTATTTTATATTTTATCTATATGTTGTTAATGAAGTGCGATATACCATGCCCAGTAAATTCACTTTAAAGTTAACTTGAAATATGAATATCGAAACTTGTGGTATAAGTTTCAATAATATGCAATTTGTTGCTTAAATAAATGTATTTTCATTTTTAATAGGTGCCAAATCCACTCTTTGACCTTGCTGGCATTATGTGTGGACAATTTGGGATTCCATTTTGGAAGTTTTTTCTTGGTACATTGATTGGAAAGGCAATTATTAAAACTCACATACAGGTTTGCGATGCCTCTTTCTCACTCACATACTTTATGTTTTGTACCAGTTGAGAGTCAAAATTAAGATTTGGTTTGTTTGCTCGTGGATTCTTGTTTGTGGTTCTGCATATGTTGTATTTGCTATTTGGTTTCTTATTGCAAATTTTCATATAGGTTTTTTAAGAAACTAAATCATGACTTTTAATCATCTAGCCCTAATTTTTGGTCCTGTTTTTAATACCTTTTCCGCAGACGGTTTTTATCATCTCTGTTTGTAACAATCAGCTGCTTGACTGGATAGAGAATGAATTGATTTGGGTACTCAGCCTTGTACCCGGTTTTGCTCCTGTGTTGCCCAACCTTGTAGCTAAGCTTCATACTATGAGAGCAAAGTATCTGAAACCCCAGCCTCCCTCGAATATGAAGGTACTCTCTTGAGCTGCAGAAGGCGTCATCTAGTTTGTGCGTGGTTTGGACTGTGGAATGTTCCTATTTTAGTAACAGTTCTCTATTCAATGCTCTTATTGATAATTTGAACTAATTATACACTTATTCTGTTTCACGGATTTGTTTCGTCTAAATCATTCTCAGGTGAAGAAGTGGGATTTCTCACTTGCTTCAATCTGGAATACTATTGTGTGGCTTATGCTCATGAACTTCTTTATAAAGATTGTGACCGCAACTGCTCAACGATATCTGAAGAAACAGCAGAAAAGGGAGCTTGCAGCACTGTCTAGCAATTCATCTCCTTCAAGACGATCACGTTAGGAGTTTCACCAAGTGCCTTGGTATACATTCAACATTATGTTGTCTTTTCCTTTTTCTGTCGTTATAAAGTAGGTAAATGAGGTTCAAAGTGACTTCTAGTCCATTTGGGAGTGCTTTAAATCATATTAAAAATACTTTCTAAGGTTAAAATTATTTGAAATCTCTTGATAATATGTTCAAAAACGCTAATTATGCAGCACTCCCAAACTGACTTCATATTATTAGCCACCACTTATTTCCTCTGAAAATCGCTTTGCTTCAGCAAGTCCTTGTTCGAAAGCTTGTATAGAAGTAGGAACACAATGGTAACAAAAGGTCACAGGTTTATTTATCTTTTGTTATGTTGGAGTAAGCATGATTTAGGCTATATTTTTTCCATTGTCAAGTACTGTTGGAAACTCGAAAATTGAAACCTTATTATTCTTTTGCAATGGAAGAGACATTATTGGACTGCGTCCATGCAGACACCCACACTAGAGAAGCTCTCTTTCTCCCTCTCTATGTGTGTTTACTTTTTTAGCATAATTATGGTTAATTAACGTTTCAAGTGTTATATTTCTCGATTTTTTTCAACCTTAGCTCTGTAATCGTCTCTTGACTACCGAAAATGAATCAGATCAGATAGTTTTATTTCTCTATCTTTCTTTTATGACACTAAGGTTTCACTGGTTCTATTTCTCCATCTTTCTAGAAGTTTCGCTGGTTCTATTTCTCAATCTTTCTAAACTTGAATTCAATCCTTTCATGAGGGATTGAAGATTTTTTTTTAAGACCAAGCAAAACTCGTTGTGGAAAATTGATGGGGTACAATTTTTGAGCACCTTCAAGGAAAGTTGCTTCTAAATATGCTTTGGGCAGAGGTTGCCCTCTTTGAATTTGTTGGTGGATGCAAAATGGGCATCTTAGTGTAATTTTATTAGATTTCTTCTTTAATGAAAGCACCACTTTTTAATTATGGGAATTTGGCAAAACCAGTCAAAAATTTTTTTGTTATTTGCTAAAATGTGCCACAACGTTTGGAATTTGCTGAAATGATCATTTTTTCCAAAATCTACACCGATTTTTTTTTAATGTAAAACTTCGAAGATCCGAAATTTTAATACTATATAAGTAGAGATCTCCGAAGTGTTCACATATATGACAAAAATATTCGAATTAATCAAAACTTAGGATATCCAAACTTTTCTCCGGAAATCTGAAATTTTCTCAGGGCTTTTACCGAAATCTAAATTAGTCTCCAAAGTTATGGCTGATGATGTTCCTTATTACTTACCAGACAATGAGTATTTCAATAGATGCCAGAATGTCTAGATTGCACGGCCTATTGTGGGGGGCATATACAGTAGAAAATAGAAGATATTACAGGATATGGACAGATCGATATAATGGGCAAGATGTGATATGACAGCCTGTATACTTTAGACGCCCCCAGTGTATGCTCGATTATGTCGGATGTTCATCAGTAATACCAATATGGAAATGATTCAGAATCACTCTTTTCAATTTTCTACTTGGTTGTTCGAGATGAGGTTGGATATTACCTCTGACTTGATATGTGAGGTATCGGGGTGTCCGGTTATGGAGGGTATGTGGTTTGGGCCCCATGATGGCTGGCGGTACAAAGCATGGCTTGACCATAGAGCTGTCATGGGTAGGGTACTGAGACTAAGGCTTACAGAGAGTGAGTGTGTCGTTTTATGATCGCTGATTGCACGCTCTAAGGCGGAGGCACATCAAACTAGACATTCGACCTATAGAGAATATCATTCAGTTGATCATCGTGCCGCGCATCAGTCACAAGGATGAGGTCAACATTCAGCCTATAAAGTATATCATTCAATTGCTCAACGACTGAGATAGAGGAAGGACAAACGAGGATGAAGGATTGACAGAAGAGGATGGAGGATCGGTAGAAAAACATGGAGGATCATCAGAAGAGTATGGAGGATCGACAGAAAAGAATGAATGATCATCAGAGAGGAATGGAACGATCTTTACATGAGGCATTAGAGCTTCTGATGAGGATGTCGGCTGAGAGAGATACTAGGTCTGATGATGTATTGGCCGACATTGATTTTGATGTGCAATTTTTTCATTTTGATGTATAGTGAACTGTTTTGCTGTATAATTATCTGGTGTGTGTATATAAAATTAGAGAATTTTGCAAAATTACACCCCAAAAAAATTATCATTTGCCAAAATGGGATACAACGTTTGGATTTTGCCAAAATGACCATTTTATCCAAATTCTTAAAAAAATATTAAAAAATTTTATTTTCTAGAAAAATTAGTTTACAAAATAAATTATAAATAAATAAAATTTAATTTCTTAAAAAAAACAAAATAAAATATATTTTATGAAAAAAACAACAATCCAAGTATTTTGGAGATTCGAATATAATTTCGGAGATCCGAAATTATTACTTCGAATCTCCGAATTACTTCAGATATCTGAAATCATAATTTTGGATATCCGAAATTTTAAATAAAAAAATATTCGGTATAGATTTCAGAATATTTGGATTCTTCAAAATTTACTTCGAAGAAAATTATTGTTTTGATAAAACTCAAACGTTCAACTCATTTAGATAAATGACAAAAAAAAAAAAATTGGTTAATTTTGTCAAATTCCCTTTAA
Source organism: Zanthoxylum bungeanum (assembly GCA_019454045.1). NCBI lineage: Eukaryota > Viridiplantae > Streptophyta > Magnoliopsida > Sapindales > Rutaceae > Zanthoxylum > Zanthoxylum bungeanum. The sequence goes on from SKCR01035189.1 coordinate 9,442, forward strand.
TTATTTGGTCAAGAGTTTTAGAGATGTCGATTGGGTAATAGTTTTGAATTTTGAAATTTGAAATTATTTTTTTGGTGAAATCAAAATAATAATAGTATATCATATCCGGTTCTGTAGAAATATGAGAAACTGTCAAATGAGCTTCGTCTATTGGAGTTCGTGTACCCACGTGGCTTTTATCGTGCTTTGATTCTAATCTTAGCCTTAAATCTTTAATTCCAACTAGTTTAATTGTGTCCCTTAATATTTAATTATATTAATTATTGGGACGTACGTTTTTAAACAAGATAGTTTAATCAGTAACAAATCGTTTCATAATCAATTTAAATGATTTATAATTAATCAAAAATAATCGAGAATTAATAAAAAAATTAATAAAAAAATTAATCAATGAGACATTTCAAATTTCCAATATAAACACATAAAAGTAATATATATGCACAAAAGTACAAGCATAGCGTCATTACAATATTGTCAATTCTATGCATAAGTGAAGACCCTAGGACTATTAATCTACTAAACTGCTAGTAATTCCCAATTTCAAAATTAATGCAATCATCATCTTCGTCTAAAATTCTAAATACACTAGGAGCTTATGCAACATTATCAGCTTCTCTTATCGCTTGAACTTGAACTTGCTCCCAAATAAGACTATCACCTTCTCTCATAAATTCTTGAAACTGTATTTTCATTGGAATGATCCACTCATCATTCTCATGGACTTTCTTAAAAGTAATAGGATCGTTCATATCATTGGTAAATATTTTTTTAAATCGCCTCACTAGTCTTCGATTATATTGAATGTAAACAAAATCATTTAATTTTAATTGGAGAAAGACAAATCATTTTCTTTGAGTGCAACTAAAATTACCAAATAAAAAAAAAATTCACTATTTAATAAATAACTAAATTGGTACAATTATACAACAATACTAGTTACACATTCAAAGACAAGTCTACAAGCAAAATCATATATATAGACACACAAAAACACGTCTACATATATTAAATAGATTTTGCTTCTTCTGACCACCAAAACAGATAATGATTTCAAATCTTAAAAAAATGTTTGGCTCCACATTTGCATATAAAATTATCTACGTTCTTTTAGTTATATTTATATGATGAATTGATGGTACCCAGTTGCTAAGTGAATAATAATACAAGAGTATTGGGTGACTACATTGTCACAAGGCACTAATAATAAATTATCTCATGAGCAGATCCAAGGTCCATGTCTATTCATATATATTATTTTTAGGTCAAATTGTTAACCAAAAAATAAAAATAAAAATTTCCCATTAACTTTCACCAAATTTGAGCTTTAGAAAGATAAATAATACAATCATAATTTTAATTTAGAGATGGCTTAGTGTTAATTAATAATCCTGATAATATGTAATATGAGAATTTCCTCACTCAAAAATTCTCCCACTATAGGTATGGATTTACATTTCACATATGTCAATTACATAATTAATAAATTTATTTTTATTTTATTATCTTAATAAAATTTGTCTATAGTAAGTGACATTTCAAAATTTAGGGCGGTGCAATTACAGAGATATTCTAAATTTCAAACAAATGTAAGATGATAAACAAGTTATTAAATAAAGTTCCTTAGATTAGATTCTAATATTTAAATAGGTGGAATATATAAAATTTGTTAATGATATGGCTATGCTAATAATGATCTCTAGATCAAACCCAATATAGTATTTGGTTTCTTTAGAATCTTTGCAATAGAATAGTGGAAATTTTAAATTAATGTATCAAATGCCTAGGAGTATGTAGAGGCATTAGATTATTATATCAAAATTAATTTATTCATACCCCATATAATATTTGGATTATTTATTCCTCTTTGCTTATCTAATTGAGTAATGTTATTAAATCATTAAATTTAATTTATTTTCTAGATACAAGATCTTGTATGGACCACATTCATTGGAAGTTTAGTAAATTTCTCTTTTCCTTTTGGTTTTATATTCTTCTTCTTTTCTTCTCATGGTGTCATTAGAATATTCTTTACACTTTGAAATGGACCATCAATGACATATTTTATGGATTATCTTCATGTTAATGGATGGATTATGGATGGTCATTTTGGAGTTAGGACTTGAATGATAAGTCCAAGAAGTTATTGATCATTTGTACAAAGCGCATCAAGTGAAGAGAGCTCATTGATATAGTCCATTCTAATGTGGACTAAGTAACCATTCTGATGTGGACTAAGTAACGAAGAGTAACAAAATTAGTTACTCTTTTGTTATAGCAATTTCTTTGTTTTCTGTGCTTATAAAAAGCTGATTTCAGGGGCTGAATGGTATGTGATTTTTGAGCTCATTTCTTAAGCTTTCATGGTGATTTCTTTTTCTAATGAGAGTTTGATTTCTTTTCTTGTAATATGTAAATATTAATTGAGTAGGTTAATATAAATCATTGACTGAGTTTTTCCCTTCAATCTTCATCTTGTTACTGCTTTATTTCATCTTTTGTTTGCTGTTGGTTCCCCGAGTAGTGTTGTAAGCCGATCTTGCGTGAATAAGCAATCAAGATCCAGAATCTTGGTGTTGATTCACAGACTGTATCACAATAGATTAGTATCAGAGCATTGTCAGTGATTCTTGGCTAATGGCGATGGAAAAGATTGACTTGGAGAAGTTCACCAGTGATGGCGATTTCACTCTCTGGAAATTAAAGATGAGAACTCTTCTGGTTCATTAGGGTTTGGAGTACGCTCTTAATGGAGATCATTCTAAGGCCCCCTAAAGTTCCCTAACAGATGCCCAGAAATCAGAGATACTCAAGAAGACACATATTCCCCTGATATTAAGTCTTAGTGATGAAGTATTAAGGGAGGTCTATGGTGAGAAGACTGTTGAGGGAATTTGGAGGAAGTTGGAGGTCATTTACATGACAAAGGCATTGGCAAACAAGCTTTACTTGAAGAAAAAGTTGTATACGTTTACCATGACTGAAGGTACCTCAATTAAAGACCATATTGACAATTTCAACAAGATTATTCTTGATCTTGAAAATATTGAAGTAAAGATTGAAGATGAGGACAAAACACTGTTGCCGCTGAGTCTTTTGCATGATAAAGTTATTGGCAAACAGGCTTTACTTGAAGAAAAAGTTGTATATGTTTACCATGACTAAAGGTACCTCAATTAAAGACCATATTGACAGTTTCAACAAGATTATTCTTGATCTTGAAAATATTGAAGTAAAGATTGAAGATGAGGACAAAGTATTATTGCTGCTGAGTTCTCTACCTGACTCATATGAGAACTTTGTTGACACTATGCTTTATGGAAGAGACTCACTGACTATGGAAGATGTGAAGTCTAAATTGAATTCCAAAGAGTTAAAGAGAAGAGCTGATGGTTAATACCTGAGCAATGGTGAGAGGCTGATTGCTAAAGCAAAACCTAAAAAGGGGAAAGATCAGAAGAAGCCAAATAAACAACTAAAAGAAACCAATGAAGAATAAAGAAAGTGCCAAAGAAAATATCAAGAAGAGAAAATGAATCTACTGCAAGAAGCAGATCCACTACATCAGAGAATATGCAGAAAATAAAAGGAAAGAAGAACAAGAATGTTTATGAGATGCAGCTCTAGCATCTGATGAGTCCAAAAATGATGGCTACCAGAGTGCAGACTTGTTGATTGCTTCAAATGGAAGCACATAAGGTCAGTGATGAAGGGAACGAATTTCCCAAAAACACAACGGAAGCGGTAATAGACACCCAAACCGACCTTGAAATTTTTTTCACCTTTCTCTTTTATTAAAATCGAACAGCTACTAAATTTAACTCTTTGCAGTGAACAAGCTTTGGTGTTGTAGATGTCTTTCCTTTATTATCCGACACTAGGATCAACCACCTGATCTTCCGAAATATATCTCGAAACTAATAAGCCGAAGTGTGGACTTCACTCATAAGGATTAAGCTCTAAACTATTTAGAGATTAATGATGTCACAACTTATTTTGGCTAAAGAAAACTCTCTCAACATTTGAGTAAGGTTTCTTTTCTCTCAACACTTGAGAAAATTTTGCTTTCTCTCAACCTTTGATGAAACAAAATTCTGGATTTTAGAACTCTCTCTACTCTCTCTTTTTTCTCTTTCTCACAACACTTGTGTGAATGATGAAAGAAGGTTACTCCACAATTAAGTGGAGATAATAGAGATTATATTCTATCAAAACCAACTACCCTTGTCTCCAAGCTACCAATAGTTTCCTAGTAATGGCAAACACACTCAATAATTGAGTGGAAATAGTAGAGAAAATATTCCACCAAAGTCAACTAATCTTGTCATTGATCTTCATGTGTTTTTCTAGTAATGGCAAACATACTTAAGTGGATGTCTTACAAAAGCACAAGAAGCAATAGCAAATGACAAAGCAAAGGCAATAGGTCATACCTAACTTTGGACTTAAACATTTGGAGAGCATAGGAGGCCATGTGTTCTTGTCTTCATGATGACTCATTTTTCATTATCATAATAATGATGTAATGATTTCAATTATGATGTAATAATTATCTAATAATTATTAGTAACTTGATTATCTTATAATTATGATTTGATTATCTCATAATCAAAGAATTCTAGAAAACATTAAGTTAAACTAATTTAACTTAGTTTTCATTTGTGACAAATTATATTATTAATCACATTAATAATATATAAATATTATGTGATTATATAATTAGAAAATCTAATTATATTAGGTTTGTTACAGTTAATCGAGCTAGTACGGGGACTAAATGGACCTACAGTTTCGAGTTTCAATAATCTCGAAATATTAATTAATCTCATTAACTAAATATTCCGAATTATTAACTTCGCGTTATTCCACTAAAAACTCGAAGTTGCACTCTTCGTTGTCGTAGGTGGAAATAACAATAATGCAAACATATTCGGTCGTCCATCGATATAGTGATTACATATGGATTAGCCTTTCACAAATATCTCATAATTAGAGCTGGGTCATAAGTCCGTTAAACCTCTCTAATTATTTAACCTTAAGTACCAATGATTCTCTAATGAACAATTTATTCATAACTGTTATGAATATAATTCTTTCTATTCTCAATTGAAAAATGAGCGCTCTTTGTTCAAGTACCTAATCAGCTCTTAAGCAAGATACTCTTCTGCTTCTCGTAAGAAAGAGTGAATTCCATGTCTATGTAAAGCGTTCCAGCTACACACCAAACCATATCCCCCAAATACGTTGTTATTGGCTAGGAATGCTTCTTCCAACCTCACCATAGTAAATCAAAGAATATAGCCCAACATGCAGGAGTTCGTAGTACACTCAGGATTAAGATCAATCAATATATGACAATCTAGTAGATAAAATGAATTTCTATGATTAACAAATATTAAAAAGATATTCATATTTATCTGGGTCCAGTCCTATATGATCACATCACACAAGGTGCCTCTATTCCCATGTCACTACATGAATGATCTCGGATCAAAGTCGCTATATCAATATATACAATGGACCGCAATTATAGATAAACCACAAATAAAGTTCCGAGTTCGTTTGCTTTCTTTGGAATATTTTAGATTACTATCTTCAGATTCAAATCCTCTTGTGTATACTACTTATACACTAAGTCTGAAGGTACTGGAGTAATCAAGGATTATCAAGACAATTTACAATATGCGATTTAAATAAAACAAATTTGATAAATGAATAAAACATGTTTTATTTCAATAAATAAATTCTGTTTACAACACATGAAGCTCTAAGACATAGATCCCAACAATCTCCTACTTGAACTAGAGTAAATGGGACATGTCATGTAAACCTAAACTCTTTAGGTGACTGATCGGTAGTAAACACACATGTTACGCAAGCGCACGTATCGCTCAAGTAGTATAAAATATATCGATCCCACGAGGACTTAATACCTAGGGTATCAAATTATGAAGCTAAATGTTTACAAGTATATAATTGATTGATTGTTGGTTGGATGGTGATATTTATTTAAAACAAGTAATTAAAACAGTGCAAAAGTAAATTTAAGGAAAATCAATATTATAAAGCTATCTAGAGTTGTGAATCCTTCCAATATCTTTTAAAAATGAAATGATTATCTCATGTTTGTGCAATATATCAGTTTATTAACCTGGAACACGAAAATATGCAAAAGCCTCTGTCGATGATCAGATGTAAATACCCAAAGTAACCCAATTAATCATATGTCTATGTTAACAAAATTACCTGAATTCATTAAGATTAAGTTCCAATTATGGTTACCCCCGCCCGACAGGTATATGTCTATCCTGGAAGGAAATCTACCTAAGGGATATCTACCCTAAGGTGAGATCGTGAGCTATTGAGTCTATGGCTGAAACCTAAAATCCCTTCGTCAAGTTCATTTTAAGTTTACCAAATCAATCTATTTAGTGGCCAATTAATAAGAAGCATTAAGTTTAAGACTCAATAAATAAACCAATTTATTACACAAGACACGAAATAATCAACTTATAAATCAGTGATATTGGAGTTCATTACAACCCCAGATATGATATTTAGTTACAACACATATCTAGGATTATTAAAAACTTAAATAAAGAAAATGACATAAAATAAGACTTGAATATTAAAAGGTAAAATAAACAATGAAATAAAATGCTGGGGGTTAGAGGATCCATTTTTATTACTTCTAATTTAGAAATCTCCCTTATTATAATATATAAATTTGCATGACATTACCAACCGACCATATAGGCGCTATCCTGATTAAGTCAGATTTTTGATTAATTCCAACCGACCATAAAGGCATTATCCAATTAAGTCAGGTTAAAATCAATTTAATTAAGTCCAACCGACCATAAAGGCGGTATCCCATTAAGTCAAGTTTTAAGATAGTTTATATATTATAACTAAGGGAGATTGATCTAAATTATAATAATAAAAGCTTTACCTTTCACCCCAGCAGAGGGAAGTTACCTACTCATACTTTAAAGTAAAATAAAGAAAGATCTATTGCTTAAAATAAAAATTAAAAACAAAAAAGCTGTAAATAAACAAACAAGATACAATCTTCTTAGTATTCTTAAGGAAATCCCCAGAAGAAAGTATGAAAATTTCAAATGAATTCGGCCTCAATTTATAGGTAAATTTTATGTCTACGCGTCGCGACGCGTGAAGCTTGCGCGTCACGACGCGCCGTTGATTCTTGACACGTGTACACGACTTTGATGAGATGATGACACGTGGCTGTTGGTAGAATTATTGGCTCGGTGTCGCGACATGTAAAGGCTTGCTCGTCGCGATGCTGACGTCATGCTGACGCAAAGAATGACGCGTGTTGGCAGAGTGAATTATTGTGCTGACGTCCTGATGATGTAATAATGACGCGGTGCTGACATGGCGATAACGAGTGTCGATAGCATAATGTTTGTGGCTCGTTGCGATGCAAAAGATGTGCGCGTCGTGATGCGTGGAATTATAATTTTGCTCTTTTGTCCATTTTTCACTGTTTTGGCCCTGATTTGATTCCAGTGAGTCCTGAAATCTTATTTATCTACAAAATATACAAAACACATCAAAATATTCATAAAACTCGAGAAACTATACAAAATATTAAGTAAAAATGGCGGTAAATATTGATATATTTTCCGCTTATTACACCCCAAAACCTAATATTTTTCTAGTCCTCGAGCAAAACAACAAAATAAAATACAATAAATAACTTTAAAATAAAATTAAACTAAGCCACTTTCGTAGGGATCACGGTTGCATTTAGCGTATGCAACAAGCCTTTAAACCCCTAGGTGTCCCTAGTGGATGAGTTGTAGTCTCCTGAGGGATTACAGCGACGATACCCACAAACGTCAATCAAATGTAAAATCAAACACACAAAACAAGTTAGTGACTAAACAAGATAAATTCTTATCCAAGTTAATAATTATTTTCTTTCGTTCTAAATTAGCAAATAAGTAAATTCTCCGATTATTTTTACCATTCTCCATATACACAACCAACAAGGTTTAATCAGCTCATTGTGCCCACAATATTCATAAGTGTAGTTGAAAAGAGAGTAATTTTTTTGTCCTTAAGTTATATCAGTATTCATACCTTTTTGGCAATGGAACTTTTTCTGATTTTTTTTATAACATCTTCAATCTATGTAGCGAGCTTTGGGCCAGTGACTCCCAAACCAATTGGCTTTAGGGCACTAGGTGTTAAGACACCCATATGGACCTAATTACTCGGATCTCAGATTTTTAAAGGTTCTTCCGTTTGACGCGAACAATCTCTGCTTACTGAGGTAAGACGTCCGGTTATTAAGTAGCAACTTCTTTATTATTAACTTAGGTTTTTCCTATTAGGGTTGGTGCTCGGAGTGCCAACCCTAACATTTTGATATAGGTAAATTTTATGTCTACGCGTCGCGACGCACCGTTGATTCTTGACACGTGTACACGGCTTTGACGAGATGATGACACGTGGTTGTCGGTAGAATTATTGGCTCGGTTTCGCAACGCGTGAAAGCTTGCTCGTCGCGACACTGACGTCATGCTGACGCAAAGAATGACGCGTGTTGGCAGAGTGAATTATTGTGCTGACGTCCTGATGATGTAATAATGACGCGGTGCTGACATGGCGATAACGAGTGTCGGCAGCATAATGTTTGTGGCTCGTTGCAATGCAGATGATGTGCGCGTCGTGATGTGTGAAATTATAATTTTGCTCTTTTGTCCATTTTTCGTTGTTTTGGCCCTGATTTGATTCCAGTGAGTCCTGAAATCTTATTTATCTACAAAATATACAAAACACATCAAAATATTCATAAAACTCGAGAAACTATACAAAATATTAAGTAAATATGGCGGTAAATATTGATATATTTTCCGCTTATTACACCCCAAAACCTAATATTTTTCTAGTCCTCGAGCAAAACCACAAAATAAAATACAATAAATAACTTTAAAATAAAATTAAACTAAGCCACTTTCGTAGGGATCACGGTTGCATTTAGCGTATGCAACAAGCCTTTAAACCCCTAAGTGTCCCTAGTGGATGGATTGTAGTCTCCTGAGGGATTACATCGACGATACCTACAAACGTCAATCAAATGTAAAATCAAACACACAAAACAAGTTAGTGACTAAACAAGATAAATTCTTATCCAAGTTAATAATTATTTTCTTTCGTTCTAAATTACCAAATAAGTAAATTCTCCGATTATTTTTACCATTCTCCATATACACAACCAACAAGGTTTAATCAGCTCATTGTGCCCACAATATTCATAAGTGCAGTTGAAAATAGAGTAATTTTTTTGTCCTTAAGTTATATCAGAATTCACACCTTTTTGGCAATGGAACTTTTTCTGATTTTTTTTATAACATCTTCAATCTATGTAGCGAGCTTTGGGCCAGTGACTCCCAAACCAATTGGTTTTAGGGCACTAGGTGTTAAGACACCCATATGGACTTAATTATTGGGATCTCAGATTTTTAAAGTAAGCGAACAATCTCTGCTTACTGAGGTAAGATGTCCGGTTATTAAGTAGCAACTTCTTTATTATTAACTTAGGTTTTTCCTGTTAGGGTTGGTGCTCGGAGTGCCAATCCGAATCTTATTTATGTCCGATTCATAAATACGAACAATTCCATTTTCCATAATATTACTAATTTAATGGTAGCACCCTTATCTTTTATACACTTATTCGATTACGATTAGATATCTGATTATATTTAGATCGAAACTAAATATGGTTTAGTGATACGTGTATATTAGACAAAGACCATATGATTTACAATATAGTGCACAGTTACAACGTAGTTTGTAATTGATATTGGGAAGCGCACTATAAGATGTATATCCTTAAATAAGGTTCCTGGTCAAGATTTACTAACATGGGTCGGTTAGTAAAATCCACTGAGACCAGTACATGTCGTATATCGTGACCTGGTCCGATGGTTTATCCCAATGAACCATGAGTCTCGAGAGACTCGTATAGACATGTAGGTGTTTATTTGATAAGACACTGAATGACTCACTGAAAATTTCATAATAGATGGTACACCAACGTCAATAGGAATCTTCTCGAGTTGAGCGAGCATAGTAGTCCTTTGACTTGAGATACCACAATGGGATATATGAGTTATCCTCCACACTTTGATGGCAGTCACGTCAATGATCAATTCATTATCAGACCTCCGCCTGTTCGTTGGGTGTGGACTGATCCTCATAATATCCAGTGCGTATCAAGATAAGATCCGTCAGTCCTGTGTATAGGGCATAAGCATCCTCACGTGTTTACGATCTAGTAAATCCATGGCCGTGGTATAACTTCAGAAATCAGTTCCGAGTGTTATTTAGAGATCGTAAATTGAAAGTTGACTGTATTATACCGAACAGATTTGACATTTTTATCTATATCCCAGGTATAATACAGATAGCATGTGACGGAGGGATTATACGTATGCAATGACCTCGGCTTGCATATTTTAGCGAGTTTATCTGTAGTCGTCATAATTCTTGAGTGGGTGAATTATGGACACGAAATTGGATTTCGTGACGGATAAACCTAAACTTAGAGAGTCCCACAATATGAAGTGTACTCGTTGAGCACTTGAGCAACACGATATGAATAATATGAATTATTCATAATACTTCATCGGATTAAGTGAGTTAATTCATCGGTTAAATGATAACACATGCATTAGGGGATTTTGGCCAATCGTAATTATTGTGTATGTGTATTTGTATTTGATACATAATATGATTAGATACACATTAATTATTCGTCAAATGAGATTTTGACACATGCCATAAAATATGTATTTGTTATTTATTGTAAATAAAATACATATATAATAATAATTATATTAATTGATTATTTGAATATTTAATTGTTAAATATTTAAATGATTAATTAATAAACTTTTTCATAATTGTTATGAAATTTGTCCAATTATTATTGGTTTATATGGCATGAATTTATTAAGCTAAATTTTTCCAAATTTGTTTTGCCAAGATTAAAGCTTAATAATTATTTAATTGATTTAAATCACCAAAAATGCCAAAAATACCATTGGAGTCGGTCACTTCCCATTTAAATTAAATTTTTTTTTCTCTTTCTTCAACCCTTGGCATAGCCAAAACCTTGCCCAAAAAGAACTCCAAAATTGTCTTTGATGATTCATGGAGAGAAAGAAGAAAAAATCAAGAAAAAGGCTAAGGAATTGGAGGATTAAAGGTAATTCTACAAACCCTTAAGCTTGGTAATTGAATTACTTGTTTCTTGGCGTCTAGTGAGATCTAGGGTTTCTTCTTTTCATAATTTTTGGGGCTTTTGGTTGTGGTGGATGAAATTGGAAGTGATATGCATGTGTAAAGATTAGTTGGATGGAATTAGTGAAATTAGTATCCAATTTGTTCATTTGATGACATATTGCCATTCTAGAGTGTTATAAACACTCTTTTAATGCCTAGAATTATTCTTGGGTGATTCATATGTGGTGACTTGATTTGGTGTTTTGATTAATTGATTTAGTCTTAAAAAATTGGATTTAAAGCATGAAAAATAGTAATTTTTGGTTTTGGATCAGATCTATGCAAACTGGAAATTCAGTGATGAATTTGATGTCATATTAATGTAATGGATGTGTTTTGGTAGTTGGAACAATTTCCGGAAAGTGTTTCGGAGTTGAAATAAGCGAAAACGGCCGAAAACGGCGTTACCGGGTGACTTTTGAGCCAACCGGGTGACAGCTGTCCAAACAGTGAGTTCGTTACTGTTTGGGGAGCCCATGAACTTCCCTAACACTATTGGGGCTGACTTGGGCAGTCCCCATAAGTGTTGGGTCATAGGTTCGGTCAAAAACGCGTTTTAGGCCATTTTGCGAAAAAATATTTTTCGTAAAAGTTTCGCGACGTTTGATATATATTTATGTCGTTATTTGATATCGAATAAATAGGTTTAGGTGAAATATGAATAAATTATTCATATTAGATATTGAATAATTTATTCGGTAATTTGAAAAAGTTTTAAAATTACGATCTGCCCGAACCGCGCTTCCGCTGCGCCCTTCGCCCAAAACCCCAATAGTTCCGTTTGATGCGAACAATCACTGCTTACTGAGGCAAAATGTCTGGTTACTAAGTAAAATCATGGTTAATTATTTATATACACATTTTTTTTCTTTTTTTTTATTTCCATCAATTTTAGATGATTCCTCCAATAAACTAGAGCACTGAATATTACAAACTTTTCACTTACAACTCATGTCTGTATGTTACCATGCATGTCGATAATACCTGTCAACTGAGCATATGAAGATCCAATTTAGTTAGTATTATGGAGAATTCATAAATTTAAATAATTCAAAAAGAAATAAACAAAAATTGACTTGTTACGAAATAGGTTGAGATACGTCTCAAGAGTGGAAATTCCTTACACAGCTATCTCAAAACCCAATTTCCACCTGGTTAGTAAAGTTAAAAACACAAAAACAAATTATTATTATTATTTTATTTCTTTAAAAAAATTTTGAAAATTTTTGACTAAAAACCAAGCAAAAATAACACAACGAAAAATAAAAATAAGATACTAGTCAACTATTCCCCTCCCCCAAACCTAATTGAGATATTGTCCCCAATGTCTAAAAAGAAGAAGAAGAGTTTAGAAAACAGTACCTGGTTAACTGGAATTCTACTTCTAAAAAGAAAATTAAAGGTTAAGATCCAGATTTATCCGACGCTTCTTATCACGATCATTATCGGACCAGTTTATCTTGGAAATGATAGGGTCAATTTGTGGTTCAAAAGCTAAATGTTGGTCAATTAAATCATGGGATGTTCTGGGAATGTGTTGGACAATTATGACCCATATCATCACTATTTGTACAGAACATGGTTTTGTTGTACAAATTAACTATGTGACAAAGGAAATTGCTCTTTTATCATTGTAATTGGATTACCGGGATATATAAATGATAAAAGTCCATATGATTAGTTCCGGATTAATAAGATATGAGACAGTATTAATCCACTAAGGTTTAATCATTAAAACATCCCTAGTCGTAGTATTATCGAGATTGGACATCGATAATGCGGAATAGACTAGTATTGCACTTGTGCGCGTTGATGGAGCATAACGACATAGTTCTCATATATTTAAGTATCAGATACTTATGCAAGTGTAATATGAGGTTGTGTTTACCGATGGTACGGAAACAGCTTCACTCTGGATAGACCCCTCAGAATTCCATTGGTAGTATGACTATGTGTCTATGGGAGTCCGAATCAGGGTAGGTGTATTTGGTCTTAACTTGAGACTTGCATCGCTAATACTTGCGACAATCAATATACTTTGGTTTTGGTCGTCCAGGGATTTAACAGGTTCTGTGTAGGTCTCTTCTGGGTATATTGAGAATCGTAGTGTATTGGGTGTGATGTCAAGATGGAAGTATCACTTCAGTCATATGGAGATGATGGTCACGTAGGATACGGAACTGGTGCTCTTATATGCTGCAGCTATCGGGATAATATGACTAGGTCATGTTTATCCGATTATATAGACTAGTTACCAAAGATCTGATATGTGCTTCGTATGGGGCAGACACAATTCCAGCCCCAGGCCTAGCATGTGACATCCGATACTGGATCGCAATACGCAATACTACGTATACTACGCCTGATACAGATTACATATTCCTTTAAGAATATTTCTGGAGAATTGGGTAGGCACGGTACTTTGCTAGAAGCCAACCATGTCTTGTAAATCGGTAAAAACATAGTACTAGGTACGTACGTATTCGGATAGTCCGACGACCGGATTTACTGCCAACATATCCATGGATCTCATTGGTCGCTTCCCGAAGATTCACCGATTACGTATGACTCGAACAATTAATTTGGAATTAATCGATAAAATAATATATTCGATATATTAAACGATTAATTTGGAATTAATCGATAAAATAATATATTCGATATATTAAACGAAATTAGATTTCGACGCAAAATTAAAATTGGATTTTAATTCGGGCAAACGAGTTAACTTATAATTAATTCGCTAGCGATGTGAATAGTAATTTTGCTAGGCATAATTATTTAATTAAATTTGATTTAATTACGTCGCAACGGAAAATTCGTTAATTCGGAATTAGCGAACCCGAGCCCGGGAGTGTTTGCGGGCCCACTCGTATTTTGAATTAAAGTGCGGCTCACAAGTCATATCACGCGTCACATCACAAGTCACATTTTGTGATGGAAGTCACATCAACTTTGAGTGTTGTGATGCAAGTCACTTTTTGGTGATGTGAGTTGTTGGAGGAATTAATGCCTTGTACAAATTTTGGAAATTGAATTATTGTATTTGATTTTTGAAATCAAAACACAACTTCATATTCTCTCCTCTCCCTCCAACTCACAGCATTGTGCCATTTCTCTCTCAAATTCTCTCCTTTGCTGAGAACAACAAGGAAGAACAAGGAATTTTTGTGGCAAAATTTCCAAAGCTAGCACTTAAAGGAGTCATTTAAAGGTGATAGGGAAACAAACCCTTGAGCATGGAATCATTCACAAAGCTTGGAGCTTGAAGATCACACACCAAGGGGTTGACCGAAACACACAAAGAGGAAAAGCTTGGAGCAGAAATTTTTGTTGTCATCGCATCCAAAAGCCGATCAAAGTGAGTATTTCCGCTACTTTACTTTGATGTATTCACATGTTATATACTTAATTTGATCTTGGTTTGACCTGTAAAACCCAACAATGGTATCAGAGCGGTTATTAAGCATGAAATTGGAATTAGGGTAAAATTGATTTGAGCATGATTTGATAAAATTGATTGATTGAGTATGCTTGAATGATGATAACTTAGAGTTATGCATGATCAATTTGATGAAAATTGAATTGGATTAATTTTTCCCCAATTTTTTTGGCTTGGCCGAAAATGTAGTATGCCCTAAAGTCATGGTAATTTTATTTTTTGATCATTGGATGAGTTGAAAGACATGCGATAAATTGATTTAGGATTTAATTGGATTAAAATTGAAATCGGATTTATAAAAATCCCTACAATTTCCGTGACATCAAAGCATGGAAATGAATTGATTTTGTTTCAATTATGTTGGACATGAATTGATAATAATAATAAAACATGATTAATTATGTAAATTGGTGTTTTGGAAATGTTAATTTGAATAATTAATTATGGCTATACACTTTAGTTAATTAAATTGTGATATTGGGAATATTGGAATTTAATTAGTTGGGCTAAATTTGGAATTGGGCTAATAAAGTTGTATTTGGGCTTAATGGGCTTGGTTGGGCCAAGTTTGGTTTAGGATAATTGGTTGGATCCAAATGGGCCTAAAACCATTTCCATAAAGTCCAAATATGATTAAATGGGCCTTTAAAATTTTAATTTGGAATTAAATAAAGAATTAGTATTAAATACAAATTAAATTGGATTTAATATTATAGTTTGATATAATTCAAGAATTCGTACTTTGAGTACTTATTCTTAAAAACGAGTTGAACTCGCGCAAATCAAATCGTTGTTTGAACATTGGATGGTCATTAATTTCAGATTAATTAATTGGATTAGATTGATTGATAACATGCTTTGTGTGAATACATGGATGAGATGTATGAGTAATGTATATCAGATGGATATTAGATGGGTGATGGAAATTTTGGAAATTGTTGTAATAAATTTAGAATTTATTGAATTGGACCTGCGTGTCCAGCCTATTACCTTTTGATTCTTTGTATTTCTCTTCTCACCTATTTCCCTCAATGTAAATGAGGTTTCTTTAGAAGTGTTATGTAATTGGGTAGAAGTAAGATTTCTGCTAGCGGGAGAGAGGAAATGGAGAGATTTGTTCTAGGAACAAGTTGTTTTAAATATCCATCCGCATATCATTATTAATTATTTACCGCGCCTTATTATGCTTTTAGAATGCATGTTTAAGGGTGTATGATGAGACCTAATCAAATATAATTAATTGGTTGCCAATTACGCGAAAAACCCTTAACAAATATTAAGCGTTTTTCCTTCCATTGAATGATTTATTCTCAAGATCCAAGATTGGCACTGGTTTGTTCGCCAAAGTCAAGACCTTTGTCCATTGCGAATGTGTTTGAATCATGAAGGCTTTGTTCCATATAGCATGTCTTGTCCAAGTTGTGATTTGTTGGCCAAAGTCAAGATCACTTCTTGTCAATCGACATCGATTACGAAGATTTCCAAGGTCAATGGGTCCCACTTAACTGGAATCATTAAGTTTTTTGTGCCAAAGCCAAGGCTTAGTTGATTCAGAGGAAAAAAATTAGGGAATATATTGGATATATTGGCATATATAAGATATATGTTTCGGACTTGGATGTCCACCTACTGGATCTAGGAATTGGATGAGATCCAATTGATCTTAGAGATCTACCTAGTTAAATATCATACAATTTGTTGGCCAAAGTCAAGATTATGTGTTATTTAACGGGATCCTAGCCCACTAGGAAACTAGGTTTCCCGAGTACTCAACATAGGGTTAGAGGCTCGCCGAAAAATAGTGGGAGGCAAGTATTTAATTTGCAATTTCGTTTAGATACTTTCCAATACGCGCTCATTTCAATTTTTCATCATTATTAATAAATATATTAGTTAGACTAATATTTAATCGTTGTTTTAAATTAAACAGTTGGAATGTATTCAAACTATTTCAATTTATAGTTGATTATATAATTGGATTATAGTAATCAATATATTTGAATTTAACCAATCAAATTATAGTTGATTATATAGTTAGACTATAATAATCATTATATTAATTGTACCCGAAATCGTTGATTGGATAGTTGGACTATTGAAATCAAGATTACTGAAAGATTAGCGTTTAAAATATAATCCTAGGTGAAAATATCTTTAAGCGGCTTTAATTTTCAGATTGGGAATAGAACCTCAGGATAGTCCTGGGATTGAGAAGTTATTCTATTTGATAGAAAAACCTCTTGGGCCTAAGCCCGGAGTTGAGCAAATAGTAGAACATGATCTTTGGAGGATTCATGTGATGATAACTTTAGTGCCTAATCCTTTATACTTACTGCAATGACTCTTTAATTTCGTCGTCATAATTAAGGATTAGATCCTTGTACCATGATAATGAAATTAAAGATCTTCATAGATCTATTCTTAGATCTTAGAAGTACAAATTGAAAAAGAAGCTCTTTCGCTCGCGTATGTCAGAGGGTATATCTGTCGAGCACTAGGTGTCACAGATGATTGATGACATCGATCAGCTAGGTCAGCTGGGCATTACCTACGTGGCCGAGACTACTAAAGATTTGATCTTATAGTCTCGACCCGAAAGCTGGGGCAGGTTCATTATGAACCAAGAGTAAACTCTTAGAGAGTTGATGGCTATGCTCAAGGAGGTAGAGCCATAACTTCTAAAAGGGGCAAAGGCAAAATCATCACGGTCTTATAGGAAGACAAATGACATATCCCAAGATGTCTGCCAAAACTGTGGCAAACGGGGTCACTGGAAGCGTGACTGCCGTATGGACAAGGCAGACGTGAAGGAAGAGAAGACGGGCAAGGCTCCGACTTCAAATATGTTTGTCATAAACATGTTCACTACTGGTTTCAAAAATTGGATTTTTGATACTAGATGTGGTACATAGATATGTACTGATGTGCGAAATCTGTTGATTAGCATGATACTGACTTCAGTCGAGATTGACCTGCGAGTCGGAAACGGGACGAGAGTCGCTGTTTTAACCGTAGAAACCTAAGTTTAGGAACTACCATTTTGGGTATGTACTTAAATTAGGAAACTGTTATAATGTAACTAGTTTGACTAGAAACATTATCTCTATATCGGAGTATAACTCGTTGCGGGTATACCTTTATATTCTAGAACACTAAAGTGTTTTATTTTATAAAGATGATATTGAGATAAACACATTAGATGTGAATAACAGTATTTATATTTTGAATATAAATGAATCTCAAACATATAACATGACAGATAAATAGCTCAAACTGAATAAATCAGATGAGACTATAAGTGGCATTGTTGTCTGGGACACATTAACAAGACTCCTATATCCACACTTTCGAAGAGTGGGTACTAGGACATATTTGATTCTATTCAAATAATGTCTACGAATCTAGTTAATTAGGCAACGTGCATAAAACACCTTTTACTTGGTAAAAGTGCAAGTGTCATCGATCTGTTAGCCCTCGTTCATAGTGACGTAAGTGGGCCCATGTCTAGCTAGGCTAGAGGTGGATATGAACGCTTCGTAACCTTTACGGATGTGACATCGCGTTATGGTTATGTGTTTCTTTTGAAACACGAATCAGAAACTTATGATAAATTCAAAGAGTTTCGACACGAACCAAACAGACAGATCGGCTAAAGTATTAAACCGTCACGGTTAGACTGTGATGGAAAATACTTAAGCAATAAGTTTCTCGATTACTTGAAAAAGTATAGTATTCTTTCACAGTGGACTCCTCGCGGAACACCTCAATTTGACGATGTGTCCGAACAGAGAAACCGAACCTTGTTGGACATAGTAAGGTTAATTATGAGTCGCTCTGAGCTGCCATTTTCCTTCTAAGGATACGCATTAAACAGTGCAACACTTATTTTGAATAAGGTTCCATGAAAATCTGTTAGACAGACTTCATATTAGATATGAACAGGAAAGAAACCGGGTTTTCTCATTCCTGAAGATTTGGGAATGCTGGGCATATGTTTGGATGATACCAAACTAGAACCCAAATAGGATAAGTGTCTAATTTGTAGGTTATCCTAGGGTAACCAAAGTATAGTACTTATACAACTCACAAGAGAACAATGTAATTGTTGCTCGCCATGCAGTTTTCCTAAGAGGAATACCTATATGCAGTGGTAAGTGGGAGGAAAGTAAAACTCGATGAAAATCGGAGTAATACTGTTCTAGGCACCGATTCCTTAATGGAACACAAGCAGTTCATCAGGGATGAAACTGTACCACAATCTTCGAATACACAAGAACCGTGAGAGTCTGAGAGAGTCAGAAAACAACCTAGGAGGTATGGGTTTCTGATCTCACCTCATAAAGATGTCAATCTTATTGAGAAACGCGAACCGACTATGTATGAGGAAGTGATACAAGGTATCGACTCCCTATTATGGCAAAGTGCCATGAAATCTGAAATGGATTCCATGTATACGAACCAAGTTTGGACACTGGTTATTATACCGGAAGGCATTGTGCCTATAGATACTATATAAGTCTTCAAGGAAGACATACATGGATGGAAACATACCAACGTACAATGCTAGGCTTGTAGCGAAAAGGTATCGTTATCAATATTTTGCCGATTACAACGAAACCTTTTAACTGTTGCCATGGTTAAATCCATTTGGATAATGCTTGCTAATGCTGCATGTTTCATTTATGAAATATGGCAGCTGAACGTTGAAATCGCTTTCCTTAAACAGAAACCTTTTGGAGGGTGTTTACAACATCCTGACTATTTTGTTGTACGTAAACAAGCAAACAAGGTTTGCAAGTTAATTCAATCCATTTATGGATTGAAACAAGCATTGCGTTCTTGGAACTATTGTTTTGATGTAATCATAATGATATATGATTTAGTTCAAAACAAAAATGATTCTTGTGTATATAAGAGGGTTAAAGGGAGTGCACTAACAATGATTTTCATATAAAGTGATGACATGTCATTTCTTGGAAATGACATTGCCATAATACGATCGGTGAAAGCTTGGCTTTCATAAAAATTCTCCGTAGAATACTTGGGAGAGACAACCTTTATTCTAGGAATAAAGATCTACTGTGATAGATCTAAAAGTTGTTGGCACTCTCCGAGAACTCGTACATTGAAATAAATATACGCGACCTGGTGTCTCATATGCTTTGAGCATATGGAGTCACAAACAGGCCAATCCAAGTGATAGTCACTGGATTGATGTTAAGAACATCCTTAAGTATCTTAGATGAACTAAGGATGCTTTCTTAAGCTATGGAGAAGGAGAACTTGAAGTGACTGGTTCACCGTTGCAAGTTTCCTAACCGACAAAAACGACTATAAGTCGTAATAAGGGTACTATATAGTTTGAATAACGGAACAGTGAGCTGGAAATCTTCCAAGCAAGATACTGTTACAGGATAAACAACAAAAGCGGAATATTGTTGCAGCTGAGGCAGCAATAGAAGCACTTTGGATCTATATAATCCTAATTGGATTAGGAGTAGTTCTGTTAGTAACTGAGCTAGGCTACATCACAGGCTAAAGAATTAATGGTCTCATCAACGATCCAAGTATATACTTCAACTATTCATCTGATTCGTTCGGATCATACATCGTGGCGATGTGATGATCGAATAAATCGCATCAGATGATAACCTTACAAATTCGCTGACGAAAGCACTTTCTCAGCAGAAGTTTGAGCGAACCGTACATAGTTCAGGTGTAGGACACTTGAGTGATTGGCTATAGGGAAAGTGGGAGATTTTTGGACAATTAAGACCCATAGCATCACTATTTGTACAGAACATGGTGTTGTTGTACAAATTAACTACGTGACAAAGGAAATTGCTCTTTTATCATTTGTAATTGGATTACCGGGATATATAAATGATAAAAGTCAATATGATTAGTTCCGGATTAATAAGATATGAGACAGTATTAATCCACTAAGGTTTAATCATTAAAACATCTCTAGTCGTAGTATTATCGAGATTGGACATCGATAATGCGGAATAGACTAGTATTGCACTTGTGCGCGTTGTGGGAACATAAGAGCATAGTTCTCATATATTTAAGTATTGGATACTTATGTAAGTGTAATAGGAGGTTGTGTTTACCGATGGTACGGAAACAGCTTCGCTCTGGATAGACCCCTCGGAATTCCATTGGTAGTATGACATGTGTCTATGGGAGTCCGAATCAGAGTAGGTTTATTTGGTCTTAACCTGAGACTTGCATCGCTAATACTTGCGACAATCAATATACTTTGGTTTTGGTCGTCCAGGGCTTTAACATGTTCTGTGTACGCCTCTTCTGGGTATATTGAGAATCGTAGTGTATTGGGTGTGATGTCAAGATGGAAGTATCACTTCAGTCATATGGAGATGATGGTCACGTAGGATACGGAACTGGTGCTCTTATATGCTGCAGCTATCGGGATAATATGACTAGGTCATATTTATTCGATTATAGAGACTAGTTACCAGAGATCCGATATGTGTTTCGTACGGGGCAGACACAATTCCAGCCCCAGGCCTAGCATGTGACATCCGATACTGGATCGCAATACGCAATACTATGTATACTACGCCTGATACAGATTACATATTCCTTTAAGAATATTTCTGGAGAATTGGGTAGGCACGGTGCTTTGCTAGAAGCCAACCATATCTTGTAAATCGGTAAAAACGTAGTACTAGGTACGTACGTATTCGGATAGTCCGACGACCGGATTTACTGCCAACATATCCATGGATCTCATGGGTCGCTTCACGAAGATTCACTGATTACGTATGTCTCGAACAAAATTAATCTAGGATTAATTATAAGAGGGAGAAAATTAATTTAGGATTAATTACAGAGATATTTTATCTGGGATAAAATACTTTTTAAAGAGAGAGAACGATTAATTTGGAATTAATCGATAAAATAATATATTCGATATATTAAACGAATTAGATTTCGATGCGGAATTAAAATTGGATTTTAATTCGGGCAAACGAGTTAATTTAGAATTAATTCGCTAGCGACATGAATAGTAATTTTGCTAGGCATAATTATTTAATTAAATTTGATTTAATTACGTCGCAACGGAAAATTCGTTAATTCAGAATTAGCGAACCCGAGCCCGGGAGTGTTTGTGGGCCCACTCGCATTTTGAATTAAAGTGCGGCCCACAAGTCACATCACGCATCACATCACCAGTAGCCTTTTATGATGGAAGTCACATCAACTTTGAGTGATGTGATGCAAGTCACTTTTTGGTTGGAGGCATTAATGTCTTTTACCAATTTTGGAAATTGAATGATTGTATTTGATTTTTGAAATCAAAACACAACACACACAACTTCATCTTCTCTCCTCTCCCTCCAACTCACGGCATTGTGCCATTTCTCTCTCAAATTCTCTCATTTGCCGAGAACAACAAAGAAGAACAAGGAATTTTTGTGGCAAAATTTCCAAACCTAGCACTTAAGGAGTCATTCAAAGGTGATAGGGAAACAAACCTTTGAGCATGGAATCATTCACAAAGCTTGGAGCTTAAAGATCCACACACCAAGGGGTTGACCGAAACACCCAAAGAGGAAAAGCTTGGATCAGAAATTTTTGTTGTCATCGCATCCAAAAGCCGATCAAAGTGAGTATTTCCGCTACTTTACTTTGATGTATTCACACGTTTATATGCTTAGTTTGATCTTGGTTTGACCTAGAAAACCCAAAAGAGTGAAGAGGATATCTTTTACAGGTTTTGAAAAGAATCCATTTCTTCGGGAATCATCAAGATACACACAAAGAAAGTCATAAAATCCATCAACGTTAAACAGTCCAATTGGTTTCTGGTGTATGTTCAAGTTCGCCCAAGATATCACTGTAAAAATTTCCTCCATTATGCCTAAGCCATATGGCAAAGCAATAAAAGCATCAGCATGGTTAATCATTTCAATAAGTCATTCAGACATACCTGACACGATGCATTCATCTCCGTTTGATGGTCCTATAAGATTTGCCTCTGCCAAAGGTTTTTGGATGATTCCCAAAACTTGACTTCCTCATTATTATATAGCCCATGAAACGTACACCAATAGTCCAAGATTGCCACCATCATATACTAAGTGCATTTTCCTTTCAGCTATGACTCGACCCAATCTCTGTGCTGCCTCAGTGAATTCTGGTTTAGAACCAACACTAGTACCGTAAAATACACAGATGTTAACAACTCGTCTTCTTGAAGTTTCTTCCATTTTTTTTTCATATTTTTTTTCTCAAATATGGATGTCTACAAGAGTGCAATGACGAGCTAAATTTATAGATCCTGAAAAAATATGAGTAATATTAGCACTAGTATCTGCCAAATGCAAATTATTAGCTAAATTGTGAAAGTAAAAAAGTCTGGATCCTGTCGGTGAAAATAAAAGAAAATAACAAAACAAATCATAATTATTAGTTAGAGACAAAGAGATAATAATATGTACAGATAGTAATGGCTTGAATGACATCTATGCGTCAGAGACAAGCTTCCCATCAAATTTTCTTATAAATTGGCAAACATGGTCTTTTAAAGTCAGATTTCTGAGACTTAATTGTTGTCTTTCTTTTCGAAACTATGTATGTAACATGCGAATCACGTGATACACATATCCACTGGAATGCGTCTTATGTCATCTAAATACTCGTTACTCATGTCATCCCTAATGAATTTAATTTTATCTTCGCGGTTATCAGACACCATTCCTAAAGAACAACAACGAGTATTACATGTCATGCATGCATATTTATAACAAACACCTAATATTTTAGCTCTTCTTTTCCTAGCATAGGGGCTTTTTCCTAAACCAGGCAGAAATGAAATAAAAGAGTCAAATGACTCACCTGCCAATCGGACCCGTGCTTCAATAATTCAACGAATGTCATTAGGAATACCTTTGATCATCATAAGTCTCATTCGTTCAATGCGAGCTTTGTAGACTTTCATAAGATAGTTTTGAGGGAGAGAAGGAAAATGATTGTGAAGATTTGTGAGAACGTCTTCCATATTGTCTGTGACTTTACCTACAAAAATTAAACACACAAAAATAAAACACACCAAATCTTAATATATACACAAATTGCATGGGTTGCCTCTCTACTAGCACTAAGTTTAACGTCGTCAGCTAGACATGACTGCTCGAATATTAGGCTGGATCTGCAAGTGTGAGACTTTCTTTTTGTCACTCAAATGATTCCCCCAAGTAGTGCTTGACACGCTGGCTGTTAACTTTGAATGTATCATTGGAGTTGGGATCATGTAACTCAACGACTCCATATGGTAAAACTTGGGTGATTAAAAATGGACCTGACTACTTTGATTTCAGCTTTCCAGGGAAGAGTTTCATTTTTGTTTTGTTTAACAACACATGCTACCCTGGTTCCAATTGTCTGCGCACTATTTTTTTATCATGCTATTTTTTAGTCTTTTCTTTGTACAGTTTGGCATTTTCATAAGCATGTAGGCGGAATTCCTCCAATTTGTTCAGTTGGTGGAGCTGTTTCTCTCCAACTGCTTTTAAATCAAGTTTTAACTTCTTTAGTGCCCAGTACACTTTATGTTCAAGCTCCACAGGCAGATGGCATGCTTTCCCAAACACCATTCGATATGGGGACATACCAATGGGTGTCTTTTAAGCTGTCCGGTAGACCCATAATGCATCATCTAGTTTTGTAGACCAGTCCCTCATTATTGATCCAACAATTTTCTCCAAGATTCTTTTGATCTCTCTGTTTGAAACTTCAACCTGTCCATTTGACCGCAGATGGTAAGCAGTGGAAACTTTATGAGTAAATCCGTATTTGGATAGGAGTGCATCAAAGTATCTGTTGCAGAAGTGTGTGCCACCATCACTGATGATCGCTCTAGGAGTTCCGAAGCGAGTGAAAATATTTTTTTTGAGGAATTTCATCACCACTTTTGAATAATTTGATGGAAGTGTTGTTGCTTTAACCTATTTGGAGATGTAGTCTACTACAACCAAAATGTAAAGTTTTCCAAATGATTGAACAAAGAGTCCCATAAAATCAATCCCCCATACATAAAATATCTATACTTCGAGAATGCTTTGAAGATGTCCTTCATTTCTCCTCAAAATATTTCCCATTCTCTGGAACCTGTCACATTGAAGAATGAATAAGTGGGCATCTTTAAACAAAGTAGGCCAGAACAAACCTGATTGTAGGACTTTGGCTGCAGTTTTATCTCCGCTGAAGTGTCCGCAGTATGGTGATGAATGACAATGTTGTAAGACACTATTGACCTCCTCCTCTGGTACACAATGCCGCAATAATTGATCAGCACAACATTTGAATAAGTACGGCTCATCCCAGAAATAATGCTTGACTTATTTGAAGAATTTTTTCTGTTGCTGATGTATCTATTCCAACAACCATTTCCCTGATACTATGTAGTTTATATAGTCAGCATACCAGGGGACTTCCTACTGCTTGATGGCAAACAACTATTCATCTGGAAAAGTTTCTTTGATTGTCAGTTCATTGCCAGTTGTTTCTCCATTATCGAGCCTCGATAAGTGATCTGCCACTTGTTTTTCTGTCCCTTTCCTGTGTCGGATCTCCACGTCAAATTATTGCATCAGAAGCACCCAACGGATCAATCTGGGCTTGGCATCTTTCTTTGTGATCAAGTATTTGATTGCTGAATGATCTGTGTAG
Source organism: Zanthoxylum bungeanum (assembly GCA_019454045.1). Taxonomy (NCBI): domain Eukaryota; kingdom Viridiplantae; phylum Streptophyta; class Magnoliopsida; order Sapindales; family Rutaceae; genus Zanthoxylum; species Zanthoxylum bungeanum. Next base: position 34,898 of record SKCR01035189.1, read on the forward strand.
GCCACCACTTTGGGACCCATTAGATATTAGCAGAATTTATCAAAAGTAAACACAACTGCGAGTAACTCCTTTTCAGTTGTTGTGTAGTTGAGTTGTGCTTCATTCAAAGTTCTACTGGAGTAGTAAATGGTGTGAAAATTTTTTTCTTTGCGTTGTCCCAAAACTACACCTACAGTAAAATCACTAGCGTCGCACATCATCTCAAATGGAAGCATCCAGTCTGGTACTACTATGATGGGGGCATAAACCAGCTTCTATTTCAAGATCTCAAAAGCATGGTGGCATTCTTTAGTGAAGTTGAAAGGCACATCTTTCACCAATAAATTATATCGAGGTTTAGCATTCTTGGAGAAGTCTTTGATAAACTCCTGTAAAATCCAGCATGTCCGAGAAAACTGCGAATCCCCTTGACGGATGATGGTGGAGGTAATTTTTCTATTGTTTTGATCTTTGCTTCGATTCCCTTTTGTGAAATCTGATGTCCCAGGACAATGTCTTCCTGTACCATGAAGTGTCATTTCTCCCAGTTGAGTACCAGGTTGGTATCTTCGTATTTTTGTAACACTTTTTCCAAATTTTACAAGCAGTAGTCGAACGAGTCTCCAAACACAGAAAAATCATCCATGAAAACCTCCATATTTTGTTCTATCATGTCTGAAAAGATGGCCATCTTGCAACGTTGAAATGTGGCAGGAGCATTACATAGTCCAAATGGCATCTGTGAAAAGCAAAAGTACCATATGGGGATGTAAAAGTGGGTTTCTCCTGATCTTTTGGGGTGATGGAAATCTGATTTTACCCCAATATCCATCCAGAAAACAGTAGAATTCATATCCTGCTAGTCTGTCTAGCATCTGGTCAATGAATGGCAGTGAGAAATGATCATTCCTTGTTGCTTTGTTCAGCTTCCTGTAGTCCATGCATACTCTCCATCCAGTCACCGTTCTTGTTGGAATCAGCTCGTTCTTTTCATTGGTGACTACATTCATTCCTCATTTCTTCATTCCTCCTTTCTTGGGTACACATTGCATAGGACTCGGCCAAGTGCTGTCAGAGATGGGGTATATGATGCCGGCGTCTAACCATTTAATGATTTCTTTCATTACGACCTCATTCATGATTAGATTTAGTCTTCGTTGATGTTCCACTGTGGCTTTATACTCGTCGTTTATCAAGATTTTGTGCATGCAAAATGATGGACTAATGCCTCAAATGTCTGCTATAGTCCAGCTAATAGCTTTCTTGTGCTCGCGTAGCACTCTTAGCAACTTATCTTCCTACACCCACGTTAGTGACGAGGAAATAATCACAGGTAAATCAGAAGAGTTTTCCAAGTAATCATACCTGAGATGCGTCGGAAGTGGCTTTATTTCCACCTACAGTGGTTCTTCAATCCAGGGCTTGATTCGCTCATTTTTCGGTAATTCCAAACTTTCCACCTGTGGTGTCGATCTGAAGCGAGATGCTCCGTCAAGATAGTTGATACATTCCAGAATTGCATCATCTAGTTCTTTGTCAATCATGTTGGTGATGCAAGCTTCAAGCTTTTCAATGGAAAGTTGCATTGCATCAGTATTCTGGATGATACTATCTATTACATCAAGTCTGAAACATTCCTCATCCTTTTCGTCATTTGGGAATTTCATGGCTTTGAAAACATTGAATGTTACTTCTTGGTCCTGTACTCTCATGGTTAGTTCACCTTTTTATACATCAATTATGATTCGACCTATAGCCAAGAATGGTCTCCCGAGGATGATAGGTACATCTTTGTCTTCCTCCATGTCAAGGACAATGAAATCTGGTGGGAAAATGAATTTATCAACTTTAACCAGCACATCTTCCAATAACCCTCTTGGAAATGTGAGAAATCTATCAACAAGTTGCAGAGTAACTGAGGTGGGCTTTGCTTCTCCAATCTGCTGTTAGGGATATGCCCTATACCCAACTTGTGGATGGGCTATATGTACATGTATTTATAATATTTTCATTAATTAATAAAACGGCAATCTTTATTATACATGTCTTACATAACTTATATGAATTATCAACACTGTAATAAAGCCCTTGGAGTAATAAGACGATGGCTTCCACGCCTTATGAAAATAATTACTCTTAAATGTTCCTAGTCATAGTTTTATGAATAATCTGGGCGTTCACAAAGCAGAGAGACTAGCATGATGATATGATCCGTACTTAAGTGGGGTAGCCGATCTCATAGGCTACTAGCAGAGATCTGTCCGCTTGGTGTATCACATGGATGCATGAGTTGCTCGTGTCCATCGAACTGACCACCGAAAGTTTTCATATGGAGTGTTTATCCTATGTGTCTATGAGAACTTTCATGTATCGATTATATGACTAGTCCTTAGACTTGAGGTCTTTACAATCTTATGTGTGGATCAAATAACTTTGACATTCTCCTTCCCCTGTTCAAAATATCCGGTCATAAGGGTATGATTGGGTCATTTGCTGAAACACATGAAGTTTGTAAAGATACATCAGAGAATCACCACTCTCTCGGATAATATTTTCTTATAAGAGTAGTATTCCAATTCGCTGGTTGATATGTGTGATCAGTGCTTGAGACTGTGTCCACAGCGGAAGAATCATGTGAGATTTTTTGGGTTAGCACGATTCATGACATATCAACATCATACATTTGACCATATGGGTAGACACTTTCCGTACCCTAGGTCAATAGGTAGGGATACAGTGAGGCGATGGACCGTATCATATGTAAATCGCATACAGAATGGGTATACATATCTTTCCTTCTCATTTGGGGGCATTGGCATGTTGCTAGATGTCAACCTTGGTCATTGAAATCGAGCGACCATCTGATCGGAGGATAATTTATGTTCGATTAAATTATCACGATTCATTTCATGTCCAACTTGAGGGGAACCTAAAAGGTCACACATATCAAAGTCGAAATCAATGGTTAACAGTGCACAGTGCATATTTAACAGCATATATAATTGTTGTAGGAATTGTTCATAAATGGTTCAATGTGTTTAGTTATTGAACAGATCATTTATGAGGTTCCATAGTGGCTTAGGGATTGGTGAATGACGATAGGGGCACTTTGGGAATTGTAACAAATAGATAATAAAAAATTACTATTCATATAAATAGTACCACATGAATAGTAAATTTTTTATTATTTAATTTTGTTATTTGTTTTGAATTCTAATTCGGTCCAAACTCTTATTAGGGTTTTATAATCTCATTAAACCACTAAATTAAGATCTAATGGCTAAGATTAAATTGGTTTTTATCCCACATCAGATTCTTAATTAATTTTGTTGTCTTTAGAGTACTATATAAACCCAAAGAATTCTTCACAAATTTTTGCACCAAACCTTTCAAATCTTGGGTTTATATAAGTGAGCAACTCTAAAGTTTTAATAGTAAGCCACTGATTTTGAGGATCCTTAAGTCTAATTGACTAGAGGAACCTCGAGTTAAAAGTTTTGAGGTATTTGCCTAGGCTAGCACCATGGCAAAATACCCGTGCACTCAAGGCGTAGTCTTACCGTTGAGTTTTGGCTTTGGTGTGTGCATCTTTGGAAGCCACACACTTGGGTGGCTCTTTGGAATGTGGAAGAGTTTACTGAGTTCGAGAAAAGCTTGTAGATTGGAGGGAGGACTGGAGAGTCTACGGTTCAAGTAAGTCTTTTTCTTTCTTTATTTTAATTAAAGTTCTTTTGATAGTTAGCATGTTTAGGTTTATTTTCTTTCCATGTTTTATGAGCTTTTATGCTTAGAATATATAGTAACATGCTTAGGCTTGTAGAATAATCAAAACAAATGGGTATTGGGGAAAGGGAAAGCGGCATAATAATTTTGATTCTCCCCTGCGCACTCGCAGCCGCTTCCCAAGAGTGGTATCAGAGCGCCATTTTGGTTTTGATTAGTTCTCACTCATTTTAACTCGAAATTGGGTGTTTAAAAGCTCGTTGGAAAACTAACACCCTGAACTTAATTTTAGGCATAAGGTTCGCATGATTTGGTTAATATTTGAATTGTGAAATTGCATTTAAAGTTCACGCGTCAGTAGAAAAATATGAATAGTAAATTTATTTGAATAAAATAAAATGCAATATCATAATTAAATATTAATCAAAGTTATTTAATGCCTAAAATAATTCCAACATATTAAAACTCATATGCTTGATGATTCTATGTATGATTAGAATTGGCATGATTATTTTAGGGTGCAAGCATCTAGAGACTTTCTAAGAAATAGAGAGTGTATTGCTTATCCCTTAGCTAAGTAATTATTATGTGATGAACTTAGAGATTTATTACCTTTAAGGCTAATAAATATAAATCACTTGTTTATAATAAAAGACATTATAAAATATACAAGTGGGGTGGGACCAATGCGTTAATAAAACTTTCCAAACTAAAGTTAATTTAACCAAATGTATTACTAGAGTTAGATAATGATTTGGTGTCTTCCCCTTCACTCACTACCTTTTTATAGCCAAAAGGAAAAGCTGTGAAGACATCTAGATAATCATTTAATCAAAGCTTACCTTAAAGCATATTTAAAGTGTTGGACTAATTTGGAGGATCTATTGTTTATTCCTGTCACCAAGGCGATAAGAGCCTAAGAGGTAAGGGTATTTAAGAGAGTTCACTCCACCCTCCCTCTGGGGAATTTTCAATGGAGGAATCCATTTGACAGTTATTCACTTAAACTCGCTAAAATCCTCAATAATAATTTAAGTCTAAAATTTGCCTCCCATTGTAAAGTATAGACCCAAATGGCTTAAACCGTATTGGCAGGACTAGGCTTTACCAGACTGACCAATACCAATTTCTCCCTTAATCGTACAATTGACAATGGTTTGACTTTTCTAAGTCATAAGAATCGGCGACCTTTAGGCGTGGTCTTATAACTTAGTGGCAAAGATTGGGTGTCCACGAGGACTAGCATAAGCTATGGCATGTTTGATTGCCCAACCCAATGATCAAGGAATTGTGATTTATATCATAAATTGGTTGGGAACCTACCTAATTATCGTATTTTATAACAATCGGCCCTAGTCAGAGTTATGAAATGATGATAATGGGATCCTTGCCCACAAGAAATCCATCATATTGGGGTTGATGCGATTTGCTTAAAATTTTAAAATAATTGAGTGGGAGCAAATTCATAATATTAAAAGCCATGTTATTATGAAACATTAATGAAAAACATATTCCTAATTTTAGCATTCTCTCTTAACAGATGGGTTAAAATATTTCACAAACATTCAAATGGAAAACAGAGTATTACTTCGTTCCATCCTTGATGAGCATAAGCTCAAAGGAGACAACTACAATGACTGGTTTAGAAATCTTAAAATTATCTTATGACAATAAAAGATTTTATATGTTCTTGAAAGACCGTTTCCCCCTGAACCCGCATAAGATGCTGACCAAAATACATTTGATGCTTGGAAAACACGTCAATGATGATGAACAAGCAGTTTGCATAATGCTTGGCTCTATGTCGGACGAACTTTAGAAAGCTCACGAAGATATGGATGCTCAAACCATCATCTTTCACTTGAAGGAGTTGTATGCAACTTCTGTTCATACCGTGAGATTCCAAGTGTCATGTGCCTTATTCCAAACAAGGTATAAGGAAGGATCTGTTAGTGGACATGTGCTTAAGATGATTGGCCACATTGAAAAATTCAGGATATAATTCTTCAGTGCTTACCAAAAGAATTCTCTAACTCTATTATGTAGTTTTATCTATTTAATAAAGAAGCTACTTTAGCAGAATTGCACAATCTGCTAAAGCAAGCAGAGAAGGACTTGAAACCGGAGCTTAAAACCACCGTCATGCTTATGGGTACAGACCTGAAGCCACGAGGCCCAAAGAAAAATAAGGGCAAGGTCAAGGCTCCAGATCACCTAAAGCCCAATGGTAAGGTGGAGAAGAAAAAAGGAAAGAGGAAATGTTTCTTTTGTGGAAAGAAGGGTCATTGGAAGAAAGACTGCAGATCCTTGAAAGCCAAGGAAGCTAGGGAAGCCCAAGAGGCCAAGAAGCCCAATGCTTCAGGTGTGTTGTATATGATTGAACTATATTCTCAAAACTCTGAACCTTCTACTTGGGTGCTTGACACCGGTTGTGGGACTCACTTGTGTAACAATGTGCAGGGCCTGAGAAACAGTAGGAGACTCCGTCATGGGAGGTTGACTTACGCATGGGTAATGGAGCAAAACTGGCTGCATTGTGCGTGGGGACTTATTCATTAGTTTTGCCGAATGGTTTAGTTTTAGACTTAGAAGATTGTGTTTATGTACATTCTCTAGTAAAGAACATCATTTCAATTTATTCTTTATGTAATAAAGGTTTTTCATGCCTAATAAGTTGTAATGAATGTTCTATTTATTTCAATGAAATAAAATATGGAGATGGTATTTTGAATAATGTTATCTATGTCTTACAAACTAACAAAGAATGTTCAACCTCTAATATATACAACGTTAACTCGAATAATCTCAATGAATCACTTCTATGGAACAGTCGTTTAGGTCATATCAATGAAACAATATTAACTAAGCTACATAAGGATGGGTATTTCAGACCCTTCAAATAACCTTATGGAACTTGTGAGTCTTGTTTACTTGGTAAAATGACCAAATTACCCTTCAAAGGTAAAGAACAGCGTGCAACGGAGACATTATAACTCATACATTCTGATGTATGCGGACCAATGTCAGTCACCGCTAGATATTGGAGGGAGGACTGGATGAGTCTACGGTTCAAGTAAGTATTTTTCTTACTTTATTTTAATTAGAGTTCTTTTGATAGTTAGCATGTTTAGGTTTATGTTCTTTGCATGTTTTATGATTTTTTATGCTTAGAATATATAGTAACATGCCTAGGCTTGTAGAATAATAAAAACAAATGGGTCTTGGGTAAAGGGAAAGCGACATAATAATTTTGATTTTCCGCTGTGCACTCACGGCCGCTTCCCAACATCTGCAGTTTCTTGTAAATAGACAAGGGCATCAAGTTAATACTCGCACCTAAATCACACAGCCTTACCGAAGTAATGTACTGATATGGTGCAAGGGATGGTGAAACAGTCAGTATATTTCAACTTTGGGGGAAGCTTCCTCTGAATGATGGCGCTGCATTTTTCTGTCAATGCTACCATCTCGTAATCTCCCAATATTTATTTTCATGACATAATATTTTTCATGAATTTGATATAGCTGGGCATTTGTTCCAACGCTTCTGTAAATGGAATGTTGATATGTAGCCTTTTGAAGATCTACAAGAATCGAGCAAACTGCTTGTTAAGTTTATGTTTCTGGAGACGCTGTGGAAAAGGTGGAGGTGGGGTGAATATTTCTCGATCATTTTCTTTTGCCTCTTTTTCCTCCATCTGTCGATTAGCTTCACTGCTTTCTTTTGGAACTTCCTCAGTAGATGCCTAGACTCCAACATCTTTGTTGATCTCGGTATCGCTTTTCAAAGTGATGGCCTGACATTGCTTATTCCCCCTGTTCCTTGGATTTGGTTCTGTGTTACTAGGAAGGGTTCCTTGCGGTCTGTAATTCTGAGCATTGGCCAGTTGTCCTAATTGATTTTCTAGTGCCTTTATATAAGCTGATTTGCTTTGAAACATAGCATCGTATTTGGCTTCTTGCTTTTTGAACATTTCTGCAAGCAAATCTTCTATTTTTGGCTTTTTTTCATATTCCTAACCTTTGTTCTGTTGTTGGAATCCAGATGGTGGACTGTTCATTTGCCATGAATTGTTGCTCCATGCGAAATTGGGATGATTCCTCCAACCTGGATTGTAGGTATTAGAATATGGATTGTTCATTTGTCTGTTGAAGTTACTAACATAGTTCATTGTCTCATCATGTTGGTTGTATGATTCTTCCTCTGGTGCTCCTCCATATGGTGAACTTTTGGATCCAACATTACCCTGCATGCTAAGAGTTTCCATGAATTTGCATATTTGATCCAGTTTGGCATTCATTGTTGTGTTGGCTCTGACTTCATAGATTCCTGCTATTCGTTGAATCATGTTCCTTTCTATTGGCCACAAAGAATTATTGTTAGCCATTTCTTCAATTAGGTCCCAGGCCTGATCTTCTTCTTTTGCCATTAAAGCTCATCCAGTAGCAGCATCAATTGTAGTTCTCATCAGTCCAGAAAGTCCATTGTAGAAGGTTTGGACTTGTAGCCACTTTGCAATCTCATGGTGAGGACATTTTCTAAGCAACTCCTTGTATCTCTCCCAAGCTTCACAGAGGGATTCTGAATCATGTTGTACAAAGGATGTGATGTCATTCATCAGCTTTGCTGTTCTGGCTGGGGAAAGTAATCTGCAAGGAATTTGGTGGCAAGAGTGTTCCAAGTTGTGATGGAACCTGTTGGTAGGGAATGTAGCCAAGCCTTAGCTCTATCTTTCAAAGAATATGGAAATACACGCAGTCTCATTGCTTCTTCTGTCGTTCGGTTGTAATTGAATATGCCGCAAACTTCCAGGAAGTTGCTGATGTGGGCATTAGGATCTTCAGTTGCATTCCCCCAAACTAAACTGACTGCTGTATCATCTGGATGCATGTTTTGATGTCACATGCATTTGCTGGTAAGAGAGGAAGTACAATGCATGAAATGAATCTGTCAACCACCGGAATAGTTCTGTCTCGAATGGGAATTGGTGGTGCAACCTCCAAAGGTTCAAGTTCTTGAATGTTCATGTTGATCAGTGCTTCTTGGCCTTCTTGCCTTTCCCTTCTCAACTATCTGATAATTATTTCAATTTCTAGGTTAAGTGGAAGGATTTCAAAGCTTCTGGTTCTTCTCATGTAGTGTCTGAGAACCTGAAACACAAGAAAATAAAAATAATAAGTAAAAATAAATTAGATACAAGTAAAAATATCTAACCCCAAAATTAATAGTGAAAGATAAATAAGTCCTCGGCAACGGCACCAAAAACTTGATAGGTGAAATCACAAACGTAACGCAAGTACAAATATCACTCAAGTAGTATAAAATGTATCGATCCCACGAGGACTTAATACATTAGCTACTAATTTATGACGTTAAATGTTTACGAGTATCTAATAGATTGGTTTTTGTTTGGATGGTGATTTTTGTCTTAAAACAAGTAAATAAAAATAGTGTGAAATTAAATTAAAGGAAAATTCAATATTATAAATCTATCTAGGGTTGTGAATCCTTCCAATATCTTTTAAAGATGAAGTGATTATCTCATGTTTGTGCAATATATCAGTTTATTAATCTGGAACATGAAAATATGCAAAAGCCTCTGTCGATGGTCAGATGCAAATACCCAAAGTAACCCAATTAATCATATGTCTATGTTAACCAAGTTAACTGAATTCATTAAGATTAAGTTACAATTGTGGCTACCCCCGCCCGACAGGTATATGTCTATCCTGGAAGGAAATCTACCTAAGGGATATCTACCATAATGTGAGATCGTGAGTGATGAGCGGAAAATATATCAATACTTATCGCCCATTTTACTTAATATTTTATTTATTTTCTCGGGTTTGATGAAAGTTTTGATGTGTTTTAGTTTATTTTGCAGATAAAATAATATTGGGACTCAATGAAATCATTTAGGACGAAATGTGGGTCAAATAAGGGCAAAAAGTGGACTTGACATATTAATTTTGGAGATTGGAAACTTGAAAGGGTGTTCTAAAGAAGTGCAGTTTCAGAAATTCCAATTTTGCACAACTGTCGTATTTTGGGCATAACTTGTTATTCCGATATCAAATTGAGCTGATTCAGGTTCCAGATTAAAGAAAACTCAAATATCTACAACTTTGAAGAACAAAATAATTTCTAATTCTCAAGGGTTCATGACCGAAATTAATGAAATATCCAAAAGTGTGTTATGCGTAATTATTAAAGTCATTTTCAAAGAAAGAAATAAATAAATAAATAAAAAATAAAAATAGTCAAGCTCCCACCAAATATGATAGTAATTAATAATGGATTTGATGGAGCAATTAGTGGAGTAATTAGTGGAGAAATTAATAATGGATTTGGTGGATGATTTGATGGAGGCAAAATTTTTCCTATAAATACCAAGCCATTTCATTTGTAAATTCATACTTTCTTCTTTGAAATTCCTTAAGAATAACTAAGAAGATTGTATTTTGTTTGTTTATTTACAGCTTTCAGTAATTAATTTCCGCTTTCGCACTTTCTTTTCTTTACTTTTCAATTTTTACATTCCACAATTTACTTTTACGCACAGTACTTTCCTTTCTTTACTTTTTCAGTTTTTACTTTTCAAGCAATGAGGAGGTAACTCCCCCTTGCTGGGGTAAAAGGTAAAGCTTTTATTATTGCTATTTAGATTAATCTCCCCTAATTATAATATAATAACTATTTAAAATCTGACTTAACGAGGATACCGCCATATTGGTCGGTTAGTAATTAAATATAAATTTGTTTTAACCTAACTAAGCATGGATACCGCCTGGTTGGTCAATTGGTAATTAATTATTAATTTGACTTAATCAGGATACCGCCTATATGGCTGGTTGGTAATTATCACGCAAAGTTAATATATTATATTAATGGAGATATCTAAAATAGTAGTAATAAAAGTGGATCATCTAACCCCAACATTTTCTTTTATTGTACTTTTACTTTATTTACTTTCAGCAATTTACTTTTCAGCAATTTACTTTTCAGCAATTTACTTTCAGCAATTTACTTTTCAGAAATTTAATTTCCAGCATTTACTTTATGTCTTTTCTTTTATTTAAGTTTTTACTACCCGTAAATATGTGTCGTAACTAAGTCAGTTATCTAGGGTTGTGATGAAATCCAATATCACCGGTTTATAAGGGGTTAAATTATAGTTTGGGTAATATTAATGTTTATTTATTGAGCCTTAATCCTAATGCTTTTATTAACTGGCCATTAATAAAATTGAACAGGTAAACTTAAAATGAACTTGGAAAAGAGATTTTAGGTTAAAGACCTTAGACTCAATAACCCACGATCTTCCTTGAGGATAGATAACCCTTTAATAGATTTCCTTACAGGATAGGAATATACCTGTCGGGTGGGGGTAGCCATAATTGGAACTTAATCTTAATGAATTCAGATAACTTGGTTAACATATGAATATGATTAATTGGGTTGTACTGGGTATTTGTATTTGACCATCGGAAAAAGCTTTCACATAATTTCGTGTTCCGGGTTAATAAACCAATATATTACAAAAACATAAAATAACCACTTCATCTTTTAAAAATATATTGGAAGGATTCACAACCCTCGATAGTTTTATAAATTTGAATTTTCTTCAATCTACTTTCAAGCAATTTATTCACTTGTTTTAATTTTAAAGTCACCACTCAATCAAACAATCAATCCATTAGATACTTGTAAACATTTAACTTCATAAATTGATAACAAAAGGTTTTAAGTCCTCGTGGGATCGATACTTTTTATACTACTTGAAAGATATATGTGCTTGCGTTATACGCGTGTGATTACGCCGATTAAGTTTTTGGTGCCGTTGCCAGTGACTTATTTATCTTTCACTATTAGTTTTGATGTTAGATACCTTTACTTGTATCTAATTTTCTTTTTACTTATTGTTTTTGTTTTCACTTGTTTCAGGTTCTCAGACACTACATGAGACGAACCAGAAGCTTTGAACTCTGACCGCTTGACCCAGAGATTGAAAGAACCATCAGACAGTTGAGAAGGGAAATGCGAGAAGGCAAAAAAGCAATCGTTAATATGAAACCTGAACCTTTAGAAGTTGCACCACCAATTCCTATTCGAGACAGAACCATTCCAGTGGTGGACGGCCTTATTTCATGTATTGTACTTCCTCCATTACCAGCAAATACGCGTGACATCAAAACATGCATTCATATGATTCAATAGTCAGTTCAGTTCGGGGGGAATGCAACTGAAGATCCTAATGCCCATATCAGCAACTTCCTGGAAGTTTGCGGTACTTTCAATTACAATCGAGCAGCTGAAGAAGCAATGAGACTGCGAGTTTTTCCATATTCTTTGAAAGACAGAGAAAAAGCTTGGCTACATTCACTACCAGCAGGTTCCATCACAACATGGAACACTCTAGCCACCAAATTCATTGCAAAGTACTTTCCACCAGCCAGAACAGCAAAGTTGAGGAATGAAATCACATCTTTCGTGCAGCAAGATTCATAATCCCTCTGCGAAGCTTGGGAAAGATTCAAAGATTTTTTCCGGAAATGTCCTCACCATGAGATTCCAAAATGGCTTCAAGTACAAACTTTCTATAATGGACTTTCTGGACTAATGAGAACCACAATTGATGCTGCTGCTGGAGGAGCTTTGATGGCAAAAGGAGAAGATCAACCCTGGGACTTAATCAAAGAAATGGCTAACAATAATTCCTTGTGGCCAACGGAAAGAAGCATGATCCAGAGAATTGTAGAAATATATGAAGTTGGAGCCAACTCAGCAGTGAATATTAAGTTGGATCAGATGTACAAATACCTGGAAACACTCAGTGCACAAGTTGTAAACATTGCCGGAACCACAAGTTCATCATATGGAAGAGCACTAGAGCTAAACCAACATAAAGAAACGGTGAATTACGTCAATAATTTCAACAGACAGAGGAACAATCCATATTCCAACACCTACAACCCAGGGTGGAGGAATCATCCCAATTTCACATGGAGCAGGCAAATGAAATAGGAATAGCAGAAGTGTTGACCCATTTGAAAAAGATAGAAGCAAAACACGACTCTCAAGCAGCTAGGTATGATGCTTTGTTTCAATCCCATGCAGCATTAATTCAAAGTCAATCTGCTTCTATTAAAGCACTGGAGAATCAAATTGGACAACTGGCCAAGGCTCAGTGTTACATATCGCCAGGTAACCTTCCTAGCAATACAGAACCAAATCCAAGGAACATTGGGAAGGAGCAATGTCATGCCATCATGTTAAAAAGCGGTACTGAAATCAACAAAGATGTTGGAATCAAGGCAACTGCTGAGGAAGTTCCAAAAGAAAGCAACGAAGCAGTTCCACAGATGGAGGAAAAAAAAGCAAATGAAAAAGATCAAGAAATGATCACTCTACCTCCACCTTTTCCACAGCGTCTCCAGAAGAATAAATTAGACAAGCAATTTTCTCTGTTCCTGGAGATCTTCAAAAAGCTGCATATCAACATTCCATTTGCAGAAGCGTTGGAACAAATGTCCAGCTATGTCAAATTCATGAAAGACATTTTTTCACGAAAGCAGAGATTGGGAGATTACGAGACAGTAGCATTATCAGAAGAATACAGCGCTATCATTCAGAGGAAACTTCCTCCAAAATTGAAAGATCCTGACAGTTTCACTGTTCCTTGCACCATAGGAGAACATGTCTTCGGTAAGGCTTTGTGTGATTTAGGTGCGAGTGTTAATTTGATATCTTTTTCTATTTTCAGGAAATTATAGATTGGAGAAAACAATGCCCACCTCAGTCTCTCTAAAACTTGCTGATAGAACCCTCGTATTTCAAAAAGGTGTAGTTGAAGATGTGCTGGTCAAGGTTGATAAATTTATTTTCCCAGCAGATTTTATTGTCCTTGATATGGAGGAAGACGAAGACGTGCCGATCATCATCGGGAGACCATTCTTGGCTACAGGTCGAACTATTATTGATATACAAAAAGGAGAACTAACCATGAGGGTACAAGACCAAGAAGTAACATTCAATGTTTTCAAAGCCATGAATTTCCCGGATGACGAAAAGAATGAGGAATGTTTCAGACTTGATGTGATACATAGTACCATCCAGAACTCCAATGCAATGCAAAGTTCTTCTGACAAACTATCTGTGAAGTCTGAAGATAAAGCGTACTGCGCACTGGAGAAGCCAATTCTTGCACTACAAGCAACAGAAGAGGATCAGTTCCACAAACTCAACGAATTGGAGGAATTTCACATACAGCCTTTTGAGAATGCCAAATTGTACAAAGAAAAGGCCAAGAAGAGACATGATGAGAAGTTAGTGCGCATACAACTGGAACCAGGGCATAGGGTACTGTTAAACAAGTCAAGCTTGAAACTCTTCCCATGGAAGCCAAAATCACGGTGGTCAAGTCCATTCTTAATCACCAAGGTTTTACCAGATAGAGCCGTTGAGTTACATGATCCTGACTCTAACAAAACATTCAAGGTTAAAAATAAGTGTGTCAAGCACTACTGGGGAGAATCAATTGAGCGAAAAAAAAGAGTGTAACACTTTCAGATCCAGCATAATGTTTGGGCAGTCATGTCGAGCTGACGACGTTAAATTTAGCGCTAGCTGTGAGGTAACCCATGCAATTTGTGTATATATTGTGATTTGGTGTCTTTTAATTTTGTGTGTTTAGTTTTTGCAGGTTAAGTCATTTCAAGATGGAAGATGCTCTCGCAAATCTTCACAAGAAATTTTATTTTCTCCCTAAAAAATCTCTGATGAATGTTTACAAGCTCGCTTGGAACGGATGAGACTACTGATGATTAAAGGTATGCCTACTGACATTCGTTGGATTATTGAAGCACGGGTCCGATTGGCAGGTGAGTCCTCTGACTCTTTTATTTCACATCTGCTTGGTTTAGGAAGAAGCACATATGCTAAAAAGAGAAGAGCCAAAAGAATGTGTTTTTGTTATAAATTTGCTCGTATATTTGGGCAGTCATGTTTAGCTGACGACGTTAAATTTAGCGCTAGTTGTGAGGTAACCCATGCAATTTGTGTATATATTGTGATTTGGTGTCTTTTAATTTGGTGTGTTTAGTTTTTGCAGGTTAAGTCATTTCAAGATGGAAGATGCTCTCGCAAATCTTCACAAGAAATTTCATTTTCTCCCTCAAACATCTCTGATGAATGTTTACAAAGCTCGCTTGGAACGGATGAGAAAACTGATGATTAAAGGTATGCCTACTGACATTCGTTGGATTATTGAAGCACGGGTCCGATTGGCAGGTGAGTCCTCTGACTCTTTTATTTCACATCTGCCTGGTTTAGGAAGAAGCACATATGCTAAAAAGAGAAGAGCCAAAAGAATGTTGTTTTGTTATAAATGTGCTCGTATGTTTTGTGATACTCGTTTTCAATCTCTAGGAATGGTGTCTGATAACCGCGAAGATAAGATTAATTTCATTAGGGATGGCTTGAGTAAGGATTCTTTGGATGACATATCTAAAACTCTTGAGATGCATCCCAGTGGATATGTGTATCACGAAATTCGCATGTTATATGCACAATTCCGTAAAGAAAGACAACAGTTAAGTCTCGGGAATCTGACTCTAAAAGACTATGTTTGCCAATTTATAAGAAAATTGGATGGGAAGCTTGTCCCTGACGCATAGACGTCATTCAAGCCGTTACATTATTGTAAATATTATATCTCTTTGTCTTTTCCTAATAATTGTGATTTATTTTTTTATTTTCTCCGATAGGATCCAGGCTATTTTTTTACCTTTCACGACTTACTATTTTGCTACTAATCGTCCTTTGGAAGATACTTGTGCTATTATTACTCACCCTTTTCAGTGCTATAAATTCAACTAATCATTGCACCTTTGAAGGCATCCAAATAAAAATGGAATCTACTTCAAGAAGACGGGTTGAAAACATCTGTGTGTTTTGCGGTACCAGTATTGGTGTTAAACCAGAATACGTAACAGCGGCACAAGAATTGGGTCGAGTCATTGCTGCAAGGAATATGCACTTAGTATATGGCGGTGGCAATCTTGGACTAATGGGGATCGTTTTAAAGGCTGTACAGGATGGAGGCATTCAAGTCTTGGGAATCATCCCAAAACCCTTGGCGAAGGCGAATCTTATTGGATCATCAAACGGTGAGGAACTAATCGTGCCAGGTATGTCTGAACGACTGGTAGAGATGATTAATTGTGCTGATGCTTTTATTGCTTTGCCATGAGGCTTGGGCACGATGGAGGAAATTTTTACAGTACTATCTTGGGCAAACTTGAACATACACCAGAAACCGCTTGGACTGTACAATGTTGATGGATTTTATGATTTTCTTTGTGTGTTTCTTGATGATGCCCGGAGAAATGGGTTCATGTCAAAGCCTGTAAAAGAACTCCTCTTTACTGCCAGAACTGCCCCAGATTTAATTGACCAAATCTTAGCCTTTGAACCTCAAATTGACCCCATTCTTTCCAAGATAAACTGGTCCGATAATGATCGTGGTAAGAGGCGTCGGATAAATCTGGATCTTAACCTTTAACTTTTCATTTAGATGTAGAATTTTAGCTAATCAAGTACGGTTTTCTAAACTCTTCTTCTACTGTTTAAGACATTGGGGACAATGTCTCATTTAGGTTTGGGGGAGGAGAATAGTTAAATTGTATCTTGTTTTAATTATTTTATTTTTAGTCAAAATTTTTTGAAAAAGCTAAAAAATTGAAAAATTTTACAAAATATTAAAGAAATATTTTGTGTTTTTGTGTTTTTAATTTGATTAATCAGGTGAAATTGGTGTGAGATAGCTGTGTAAGGAATTTCCATTCCTGAGACGTATCTCAACCTATTTCGGAACAAGTTAATTTTTGTTTATTTCCTTTTAAATTATTTAATTTGTGAATTGTCCATAATACTGACTAAAATGAATATTCATATGCTCAGTTGACAGGTATTATCAGCATACATGGTAACATACAGACATGAGCTGTAATTGAAAAGTTTGTAATATTTAGTGCTCTAGTTTAATTGGAGGACGCATCTATAAAAAACGATGGAGCAAAAAAAAATCTCCTAGATCCGAGTTATTAAGTCTGTAAGGGTGTTTTAACACCTAGTGCCCTAAAACCAACTGGTTTGGGAGTCACTGGCCCAACACTTGCTACATGGATCAAAGATGTTGTGAAAAAAAATAAATACATTTATATCAGAAATCTGAGTAATTAAGTCCTTAGGGGTGTTTTAACACCTAATGCCCTAAAGCCAACTGGTTTGGGAGTCACTGGCGCAAAGCTCGCTACATAGATGGAAGATATTGTATATAAATAAATAAAAAAATCAAAAAGAAAAAAATCAAAAAAATCAAAAAAAAAATTATTCCATTGCTACAAAAGATGTGAATTCTGATATAACTTTAGGACAAAAATATTACTATCTTTTCAAATGCACTTGTGACTATTATGGGCAAAATGAGTTGATTAATATTTTGTTGGCTGTGTATATGGAGAATGGTAAAAATAATCGGAGAATTTACTTATTCAGTAATTTAGAAAGAAAGAAAGCAACTACTAACTTGGATAAGAAGTTTCACATGTTTAGTCACTAACTTCTTTATTCTCTTTTCTCTTGTCTTTTTCTTTTGTGTGCATTAGTTTTATTATCATTTTACTTTTATAAAACGTTTGTGGGTATCGTGGTTGTAAGCCCTCACGAGACTACAACTCGTCCACTAGGGACACCTAGGGGTTTAAAGGCTTGTTGCATACGCTAAATGCAACATTGATCCCTACGAAAGTGGCTTAGTTTAATTTTAATTGTTTCTTATATTTTATTTTGTTATTTTGCTCGAGGACTAGCAAAATGTTAGGTTTGGGGGTGTTATGAGCGGAAAATATATCAATATTTATCGCCCATTTTACTTAATATTTTGTTTAGTTTCTCGGGTTTGATGAACGTTTTGATGTGTTTTAGTTTATTTTGTAGATAAAATAATATTGAGACTCAATTAAATCATTTAGGATGAAATGTGGGTCAAATAAGGGCAAAAATTGGACTTGACATATTAATTTTGGAGATTGGAAACTTGAAAGGGCGTTCTAACGAAGTGTAGTTTCAGAAATTCCAATTTTGCGCAACTGTCGTATTTTGGACATAATGTTTTACTCCGATATCGGATTGAGCTGATTCAGGTTCCAGATTAAAGAAGACTCAATGCTCTACAACTTTTAAGAATAAAATAATTTCGAATGCTGAAGATTTTATGACCGAAATTGATGAAACATCCAGAAGTGTGTTATGCGTAATTATTAAAGTCATTTTCAAAGAAAATAAATAAATAAATAAAAATAGTCAAGCTCCCACCAAACATTATAGCAATTAATAATGTATTTGGTGGAGCAATTAGTGGAGTAATTAATAATAGATTTGGTGGATGATTTGATGGAGGTAAAATTTTGCCTATAAATACCAAGCCATTTCATTTGTAAATTCATACTTTCTTCTTTGAAATTCCTTAAGAATAAGTAAAAGATTGTATCTTGTTTGTTTATTTACAGCTTTCAGTAATTAATTTTACGCTTCCGCACTTTCTTTTCTTTACTTTTCAGTTTTTACTTTCCGCAATTTACTTTTACGCACAGAACTTTCCTTTATTTACTTTTTCAGTTTTTACTTTTCAAGCAATGAGGAGGTAACTCCCCCTTGCTGGGGTAAAATGTAAAAATTTTATTATTGCTATTTAGATTAATCTCCCCTAATTATAATATAATAACTATTTAAAATCTGACTTAACGAGGATACCGCCATATTGGTTGGTTGGTAATTAATTATAAATTGGTTTTAACCTGACTAAGCATTGATACCGCCTGGTTGGTCGGTTGGTAATTAATTATTAATTTGACTTAATCAGGATATCGCCTATATGGCTAGTTGGTAATTATCACGCAAAGTTAATATATTATATTAAGGGAGATATCTAAAATAGTAGTAATAAAAGTGGATCATCTAACCCCATCATTTTCTTTTATTGTACTTTTACTTTATTTACTTTCAGCAATTTACTTTCAGCAATTTACTTTTCAGTAATTTAATTTCCAGCATTTACTTTATGTCTTTTCTTTTATTTAAGTTTTTACTACCCGTAAATATGTGTCGTAACTAAGCCAGTTATCTGGGGTTGTGATGAAATCCAATATCACCTGTTTATAAGGGGTTAAATTACAGTTGGGGTAATATTAAGGTTTATTTATTGAGCCTTAATCCTAATGCTTTTTATTAACTGGCCATTAATAAAATTGAACATGTAAACTTAAAATGAAATTGGAAAAGAGATTTTAGGTTAAAGACCTTAGACTCAATAGCCCACGATCTTCCTTGATGATAGATAACCCTTTAATAGATTTCCTTACTAGATAGGAATATACTTTTCAGGTGGGGGTAGCCATAATTGGAACTTAATCTTAATGAATTCAGATAATTTGGTTAACATAGGAATATGATTAATTGTGTTATATTGGGTATTTGTATTTGACCATCGGAAGAGGCTTTCACATAATTTCGTGTTCCAGGTTAATAAACCAATATATTACACAAACGTAAAATAACCAATTCATCTTTTAAAAAGATATTGGAAGGATTCACAACCCTGGATAGTTTTATAAATTTAAATTTTCTTCAATCTACTTTCAATCAATTTATTCACTTGTTTTAATTTTAAAGTTACCACCCAATCAAACAATCAATCCATTAGATACTTGTAAATATTTAACTTCATAAATTGATAACAAAAGATTTTAAGTCCTCGTGGGATCGATACTTTTTATACTACTTGAATGATACATGCGCTTGCGTTATACGCGTGTGATTATGCCGGTTAGTGAGCTATTGAGTCTAAGGCGGAAACCTAAAATCCCTTCGTCAAGTTCATTTTAAGTTTACCAAATCAATCTATTTAGTGGCCAATTAATAAGAAGCATTAAGTTTAAGACTCAATAAATAAACCAATTTACAAATAATCAACTTATAAATCGGTGATATTAGAGTTCATCACAACCCTAGATACGGTATTTAGTTACAACACATATCTAGGATTATTAAAAACTTAAATAAAGAAAATGACATAAAATAAGACTTGACTAATAAAAGGTAAAATAAACAATGAAATAAAATACTGGGGGTTAGAGGATCCACTTT
This sequence comes from Zanthoxylum bungeanum, assembly GCA_019454045.1. Classification (NCBI taxonomy): domain Eukaryota; kingdom Viridiplantae; phylum Streptophyta; class Magnoliopsida; order Sapindales; family Rutaceae; genus Zanthoxylum; species Zanthoxylum bungeanum. Next base: position 54,807 of record SKCR01035189.1, read on the forward strand.
TATTACTTCTAATTTAGAAATCTCTCTTATTATAATATATAAATTTGCATGACATTACCAACCGACCATATAGGCGGTATCCTGATTAAGTCAGATTTTTGATTAATTTCAACCGACCATAAATGTGGTATCCAATTAAGTCAGGTTAAAATTAATTTAATTAAGTCCAACCGACCATAAAGACGGTATCGCATTAAGTCAGGTTTTAAGATAGTTTATATATTATAACCAAGGGAGATTAATCTAAATTATAAAAATAAAAGCTTTACTTTTCACCCCAGCAGAGGGAAGTTACCTACTCATACTTTAAAGTAAAATAAAGAAATATCTATTGCTTAAAATAAAAATTAAATACAAGAAAGCTGTAAATAAACAAAAAAGATATAATCTTCTTAGTATTCTTAAGGAAATCCCCAGAAGAAAGTATGAAAATTTCAAATGAATTTCGCCTCAATTTATAGGCAAATTTTTGGTCTGCTCGTCGCGATGCACCGTTGATTCTTGACACGTGTACACGGCTTTGACGAGATGATGACACTTGGCTGTCGGTAGAATTATTGGCTCGGCGTCATGATGAGTGAAGGCTTGCTCGTCGCGACGCTGACGTCATGCTGATGCAAAGAATGACGCATATCGGCAGAGTGAATTATTATGCTGACGTCATGATGATGTAATGATGATGTGGCATTGACATGGCGATGACGAGTGTCGACAACATAATTTTTGTGGCTCATCGCAATGCAGAGGATGTGCGTGTCGCGATGCGTGAAATTACAATTTTGGCCTTTTGTCCATTTTTCGCTATTTTGGCCCTGATTTGATTCCAATGAGTCCTGAAATCTTATTTATCTACAAAATACACAAAACACATCAAGATATTCACAAAACTCGAGAAACTATACAAAATATTAAGTAAAATGGGCAGTAGATATTGATATATTTTCCGCTTATCTGTGACCTTCAAAAATTTTAGCCAACAAGGTCTTTGTAAACAGATTAGCTAGGTTGTCTGCGGATGGAATCTGTGTGACAGAAACATCTCCTATTTGTACTATCTCCCTGATGAGATGATATTTTCTCTCTATATGTTTTCCCCCTTGTGGCTTCTTGGTTCTTTGGAGTTCACCACTACACCACTATTATCACAATAAAGTATGAGTGGTTTATCCATGTCTGGAATAACTTCCAGATCTCCCAAGAATTTACGGAGCCAGACTGCTTCTTTAGCTGTTTCACAAGCTGCTACATACACAGCCTACATAGTGGAGTCAACAATGCAAGATTACTTTATACTTAACCACACAATGGCCTCACCACCTAGGGTGAACACTGATCAGGATGTTGATTTCCTAGAATCTACATTCGTCTGAAAATAAGAGTTTGTATATCCTTTGAGGATCATATCGTCGCCAGAATATATAAGCATATAATTTCTCGTTCTCTTAAGATACTTGAGAACATGTTTCACCGCTACCCAATGATCCAATCTTGGGTTTGACTGAAATCTACTGACTACACCCACTGCAAAGCATATGTCTGGCCTCGTGCATAACATAACATACATGAGACTACCAACTGCTGAGGCATAAGGGATATGTCTCATTTCCTCAATTTCTTGAGGTGTCTTAGGAGACTGTCTTTAGATAAATGAATTCCATGTCTGAAAGGCAAATTGCCTTTCTTAGAATTTTGCATTCGAATCGCATAAGAATCTTGTCGATGTAGGATGCCCGAGACATTACTAACAGTCGTCTCTTGCGATCCTGAATAATCTGGATCCCAAGTACATAACTTGCCTCTCCCAAATCTTTCATTTGAAATTGGTTAGCTAGCCAGATTTTCACTTCCGATAATATCTTTACATCATTCCCAATGAGTAAAATATCATCGACGTACAATACGAGAAAAACTACATTCCCATCAATGACGCGCTTGTAAACACAAGGCTCATCAATGTTCTGATCAAAGTTATAAGACTTGATCGTAGTATCAAATCTTATGTTCCAAGATCTAGATGTTTGCTTAAGTCCATATATGGACCCTCGCAACCTGCAAACCTTTTTCTCTTGACATTGGGTTATGAACCCCTCTGGTTGTATCATATAGATACTCTCATCAAGATTGCCATTCAAGAATGCAGTCTTGACGTTCATTTACCAAATCTCATAGTCATAATATGAGGCAATAGAACGAAGAATACATATGGATTTTAGCATGACTACTATCGAGAAAGTCTCTTTATAGTCGACTCCCTCTTTCTGGGTATAATCATTTGCCACTAGTCTAGCGTTGAAAGTCTGTACCTTCCCATCTACTTCTCTTTTTATCTTGTAGATCCACTTGGAACCTATGGGTTTTACTCTATTAGGTTGATCTATAAGTTCCCAGACTGAGTTAGAGTACATAGACTCCATCTCGAGGTTCATGGCTTTAAGTCATTCATCTTTATCAGAATCATTCATTGCACTACGATAGGTCAATGGATCTTCTATACCATCACTGGAAGCAACAAGTTATGCCTCTTCATATCTTAGATAGTGATCATGTTGTCTTACAACCTTCCCACTACGTCTAGATGGTAAATCATTCTGATAAACATGTATCTGACACTCAGACGTAGAAGGTTTTATGTTTCTGTCGACTATTGACAATGGTGTACTGGTCATATCAGCAAGTAACTCCTCAAGTAACACTTTACTTCGAGGTTTGAACTCTCTCATATAGTCCTCCTCAAGAAATGTAGCATTTGTCGACATAAATACTTTGTTGTCTTCTGAACTATAAAAGAATACACCCCTAGTTTCCTTAGGATAGCCTACAAATAGGCACATCTGTGAACGTGACTCCAGCTTCTTAGCATTATTCTGCAGCACATGTGCTGGATACCCCCATATGCAGAAATGTCACAAACTAGCTTTATGACCATTTCATAACTCTAAGGGAGTCTTAGGAATAGACTTAGAATGAATTATATTCAGGATATATATTGTAGTTTGTAATGCATACCCCTAGAATGAACTAGGTAGTGCACTATAACTAAACATTGATCTCATCATGTCTAGTAGGATCTGATTTCTCCTTTCTGCAACACCATTTTACTGTAGTGTTCCAGGTGCTGTGAGCTGTGAAACTATTCCATGCTCAACTAAGAATTCCTCAAAATCTCCATCAAGGTATTCTCCTCCATGATCGGATCGTAGAATTTTGATGTTTTTACCTAATTGGTTCTCAACCTTAGCACGATATTCTTTGAACTTTTCAAATGTATCTCACTTGTGCTACATTAGGTAAAAATACCCATATCTTGAATAATCGTCAATACAAATGACGAAGTATTCATAACCACCTCAGGCTTTTATATTCATCGGTATGCAAATGTCTGAATGTATTAGCTCAAGTGGTTGGTTAGCTCTTATACCTTTTCCAGTAAAAGGTCTCCTGGTCATTTTTCCCTTCTAGACAAGATTCGTAGATTGATAAAGTATCAAGTTTTAACTGATTTAAAACTCCGTTCTTTATTAATCTATCTATTCGGTCAAGGTTAATGTGTCCAAGTCTAAGATGCCATAGATATGTATCATCATGAGAAATCTTTTGTCGTTTTGTTTTTGGTTTTTCAACCTTAAACATTTCAGTGTTAAGCAGTGAATCATGTGTTAACGGCCTTAACACATATAGATTATTTTCGAAGTTTCCTGAGCAAATTTTTAATCCATTTCTACTAATAACAACTAGTTTATTATCAAACGAAATGGAGAAACCATCTTCCATAAGTTTTGCTACAGAAATCAAATTTCTTCGAAAATCAGGAAATAAACAACACATTGTTCAAACACAAATAACTATTATTAAAGCTTAATTTAGAAACTCCCACTACTTTGGCTAAAACAACATCCCTTATCCCAACTCTCATGTCAAAGTCACATTTAGTAAGGTCCTTCCATAAGTCAAGTAGCTGTAAAGAAGAACAAACATGGTTAGTGGCTCCAGAATCAACAATCCAAACGGATTTATCATTCTCCACTAATAGAGATTCGATAACTAGTAAATCGTATTTACCTGTATTCTTTTCTCTTGAAGCTCAACAAGGTACTTAGGACAATTCCTTTTCTAATACCCATCCATTTTACAGTGGAAACAGTTTCATTTAGGCTTGGCACATTTGGAGCACTTTTTGTTCTTTTTCTTCATTGGTTTTTCCATAGCCTTCTCAGTGCCTTTCCTTTTGTTCTTAAATGATCTAGAAGATTTGGTAGCATTTGCCTTAGCATTAGGTTTACGAGGTCCAAGCATCATGGACTCGTAACTGGTGAGCTCACTTAGCAGTTCTTTCAAAGTAAAAGACAATTTGTTCTTAGAACAATTACTTTTAAACTGTAAGAAACTTTTCAAAAGTATTTCCATGATCATTGTAACCTTGCTTTGCTCATTAATACGAGCACCATGGGCTTCGGCCTTGTTGAGATGAGACATCATCTTTAAGACATGCTCTCGGACTGATGCTCCTTCCTTCATCCTTGCAGTTAACAATGAGACAATAGCCTCATGTTATTTTCGATGCGAAAGCTGCCCAAACATGTCTTCTAATGACTGTATAATCTCATAGTTGTCGCCATAGCCTCATGTTTTGCAGTAAGAACCTCAGACATACTTGCTATCAAATAGCTATGAGCTTTCTCATCAGCTTTTATCCATTGGTTATAGGCATCACGAACTGCTTTGGGAGCATTTGCAGCTTGTTCAAGAGGACATTCCTCCGTTAGGACAAATTTGAGGTCTTCACATACCAATATAGCATTCATGTCACTTTTTCATTTCTTATAGTTTTCCCAGATTAATTTATCTTGTTTGAGAATTGCAATTACAGAAGATGCCATGACTGTTTTCTGAAATAAATAAACATGCATTCAACATTCATTCATCGCATATCAAAATCATCAAACATTTTAAGCACAAAATTAAACATGATGCATGATGCATGTATAATGAATTAGAATCCAAAATAATTACTATGTCACGGTGATCTATCATTCCGTAAATAAGTGCCTCCGTATGGTAGGTCAAGTATTCGCATGATAGATTGAGACCATCTCAATTGATTTAATATATTTGGACATAACTTCTTTATTCCTATATTTATCAACTACCATTTTATTTGATCAAGGATTATTGATTAACAATTAACCAATAATCTGATTAATAATTTAATCATTTCTTTGTGAGTGTAACCCATTGTTTCGGAACCCTCGAATTTAACTAATGAAGTGTCGTCGTAGGATAGGTCAAATCACCAAATACATCTAGAGTTCATATCCTATCGGAATCCAAACTTGGTATTGACCTAAAATGGACACCATCCATAGGGGGACGAAAGCAAAACTGTCTCGATGCACCTTCTGAGTCTCACTGTTTTGGATAACGATGGAGATCACGGGATATATAGTGATATATCCATCTCCCACTCACTATTTTGAAAATAAGGTTTCTATTACACTAGTATTTAATTCATTTAGATTATGTACGGCTAAACCACAACCTAATTAATACTAATGTAGTATTAGCGATCTAACCAATTTTAACTCCTTAAAATTTTATTCATTAATACCGATTAGTCTCTACCAATCAATTTAGCTTAATTAAACTATTTAATCAAGTTGCTATAGTGACCTAATTTCTTTTAACATTTTTAATAATTAGTTCACTATGTGGTTTCAAAATTTTAGAATTCAAAGTCTAAGACTTAAGTTCTCAATTTTTAAATCATAAAACCAATTAATCTTATTAACTAGTTTTTCATGCAAGCATATTCTATTTTAACTTTTAACTTACATAAAATCATATTTTATGACTTAGAATATCATGCATTTATACATGTTAGAATATCATGCATTTATACATGTTAGAATATCATGCATTTATACATGTTATGGCATATGAAGATGCAAGAGTAGGCACCCTAGGCTATATGACATGTTATTCAAATATTTTAAACACATTCATACACCCAGACTGGGCGTCACGAAGCCCAAATTAGCGTCGCGACGCTCAACAAACTAGAAACTTTGAAATTATCAGGTTTGGAATCGCGTTGCGACGCGGAACAATCTGCGGCGCGACGCGATTGAGGTTGCATCGTGACGTAGCCTACTTTCCAGGGACTGGAAAGGTCAAAAAATATACATTCACAAGTTGCGTTGACCAGGCTCTTATTTTTCTATACTAATCTAATCAGTACATGTAATAATCCAAGACATCCATTGGTCTTCAAATCTTGCTCCATGGTGTGTTGTTGAGTTCTTCTCGGAATCAGCTAGTGATAAGTCCTTCGCGGCATCAGCTCCTCCAAGTTACAATAGGGTTACAAATGAACTTATTACAAGGAAATGAACTTTACAACAATTTGAAAGAATATGGCCTTATGGCCTTACATTCTCAATACTAAAAACAAGTAGGAAAAAATTAACAACCAACGCAACACATTCATCACATGAATCAAAACATTCATCTCATGAACATTAAAACCATTCATCTCATGAATCTAAATTGTACCTACTCATCACAACATACATACTAATGACTTATATACCATACAAACCATTAAAACCGAAATATTAAAATAGAAGGGTTAAGAACACTTTTCAACCCTAGCTCTTGATACCAATTGAAGGGAACAGTTTTCCTGAAAATGCAGAGGAAGGCACCGGAAACGACCTTCAAAAATTTTTCACCTTTCTCTTTTGTTGAAACCGAACAGCTACTGAATTGAACTCCTTGTAGTGAACAAGCTTCGTTGTTGTAAATGTCTTTCCTTTATTATCCGGCGCTAGGATCAACCACCCAATCTTCCAAACTATATCTCGAAACCAACAAGACGAAGTGTGGGCTTCACTCACAAGGATTAAGCTCTAAACTATTTAGAGATTAAGGATGTCATAACTTGTTTTCGCTTAAGAAAAATTTCTCTCAACATTTAGGTAAGGTTTCTTTTCTCTCAACACTTGAGAAAATTTTGTTTTCTCTCAACCTTTGATGAAACAAAATTCTGGATTTTAGAACTCTCTATACTCTCTCTTTTTTCCCTTTCTCACAACACTTGTGTGAATGATGAAAGAAGGTTACTCCAAAGTTGAGTAGAGATAGTAGAGATTATATTCTATCAAAACCAACTACTTTTGTCTCCAAGATTCCAATGTTTTCCTAGTAATGGCAAACACACTCAACAATTGAGTGGAAATGGTAGAGAAAATATTCCACCAAATCCAACTACTTTTGTCATTGATCTTCATGTGTTTTTCTAGTAATGGCAAACACACTTAAGTGGATGCCTTACAAAAGCACAAGAAGCATTAGCAAATGACAAAGCAAAGGCAATAGGTCATACCTAACCTTGGTCTTAAATATTTGGAGAGCATATGAGGCCATGTGTTCTTTTCTCTATGATGACTCATTTATCACTCTCATAATAATGATGCAATGATTTAATTTATGATGTAATAATTATCTAAAAATTATTACTAACTTTATTATCTTATAATCATGATTTGATTATCTCATAATCAAAGAATTCTAGAAAACATTAAGTTACACTAATTTAACATAGTTTTCACTTGTGACAAGTTATATTATTAATCTCATTAATAATATATAAATATTATGTGAGTATATAATTAGACCATCCAATTATAATACGTTTGTTAAAATTAATCGAGCTAATACGGAGACCAAATGAACCTACGGTTCCGAACTCAAATACTCTTGAAATATTAATTAATCTCATTAACTAAATATTCTGAATTATTAACTTCGCGTTACTCCGCTAAAAACTTGAAGTTGCACTCTCGTTGTCGTAGATGGAAATAACAATAATATGAACATATTCGGTCGTCCATCAATATAGTCATTACATAAGGATTGGCCTTTCATGAATATCTCATAATTAGAGTTGGGTCATAAGTGTTGGGGTTTTATACAGAATTACAGGGTTAGCACAGCGGAACGCGGAAAATAGATTTTTCCGATTTCAAAAATTTTTCTTGTATTAATTAAATAAACTTATTTATTCAATTAACCAATACTTAAAATCTGAAATTTTAACCCAAGAAATCATATTTCTTTTAATTACTGAATTTTTAATTACTGAATTACCCCAGACTTTTACAATTTGATCATTTTAGTCCTAAAATTGTCAAATATATTTTTGGATGATTCTAAATCATTTCTAAAATGATTTTTAACATGTCCAACACATCAAATCAAAAATTGCAACAAGATCCCCAATTTTTCTACAAAATCCGAGAGCACCCTTGAAGTTTTCTTAATTGCGATTTGGCCCCAAATGTTCAAAACATTTCAAGATCAAATCCAATCATTCCCAAATTTAATATACATCAAATATACATCAAATTACATCATATATATGAAAAGCCCCAAAATTGGATTAGGTTAAGAACCATAATTTCATAAATTACTCCAATTGCATAATTTATATTAAATTGATAAAATTCAACACTTTAATCAATTCAATACCACACCAATCAAATCTCACCATCATGAAATTACTCAATAACAATTCTAGGTTAATTATGAATGGTTAAGCAACTCTAGAATAGCAACTTTAATTACTAATTAATCAAATAAGCTTAATTACATTTAATAAGCTTATTAATTAATCATACATGCTTAAACACCTTCAAACAAATTTCCAACACAATAATTCACATAATTAAACATTAGAGAAAATTCTAAACTACACAAGTTGAAGTATAGAATCATAGAAACAATTTCTAAGTTGAAGATTGTTGGAAAAAACTTACAAAACTCCAAGCTTTTAAGCTTTTTCTCCAATGGTTCTTCACTTTTCTCTCAATTTTAACTTAGTAAATATTTGTGAAACTTGTCTAAGTTTTTGAAAAAAGAAAACTTAACACTTTTGTATTATTTTTCCCTATGGCCGAATTCTTCACCAAAAAATAAATAACAAATAATTTCATTTTGTTCAATTTTCATTAGTCCACTTTTTACTTTAATAAAGTTAACATTTAACTTCTATAAAGCAAATACACAAATGGACCAATTGAATTAAGCCATGAAAAAGTGAAAATAATTACTAAAGATATTTATTTATTTATTAATTTAATTATTTAGCAATTAAATAATTAAATATTAAATATAAATATCTTAAATATATGTAATATATTTACATTAAATATCTCAAATACATATATTAATGATATATGTCAAATATCACAATTTGATATTTAATTAATGTGTATTTAATAAAATCAAGTAGTAAATACAAATACACATTAATTCGGAAATGACTGTTAGGTCCCGATTGCATGTATTTTTCGTTTAACCGTTAAACAAGTTATAAATAATCAGTATTATTCATAAAAGTTGCACTGGTTCTCTATGAGTATATCTCATTAGTGAGGCTCTCTAGATTCAGGCATATCCGTCACGAAATCAAATTTCTTGTCCATAATTCACCCAGCCGTAAATTATGACAAACACGGATAAACTCTTTGAATCATACAGGTCGAGGTCACTGCATACGTATAATCACTCCATCACAGGTATCCAGATTATTCCAGAGATATAGATACAAACGTCAAATCTCTATAGATATAATCACGTCAACGTTTCTATTATCAATCCCTTAATAACACTTAGAACTGATTTCTACAGTGTACCACGGGCCCATGGATTTAACAGATTGCTAATTCCATATTGAATACCTATGCTCTGTACACAGAGCTGACATATCCTTTCTTGATACACACAGGATATCCTGAGCATCAGTCCACACCCAACGAAAAGGCGGAGGTCTGATCTAAATAGATCGGTGACGTGACTGCCATCTAAGTGTGGAGGATAACTCATATATCCATAGTGGTATCTCAAGTCAAAGAATCACTATGCTCACTCAACCCGAGAAGATTCTTATTGACGTTGGTGTACCCTCCATTAAAAATCTTCGGTGAGTCGTTCAGTGTTTATCCGCTATAAACACATACACGTCTATACGAGTCTCCAAGACTCATGGTTCACTGAGAAACCATCATAATCCAAGATTCCAATATACGACATGTACCAGTCTCAATGGGTTTACTTTACTGACCAAGTAATGTAAACCTTGACCGGGAACTGTCTAAGAATGACAACGTCATGATACAACTCATTGTGAGTTGCGACGCTTTTGCAACAGTATCATAACTAATCATTCTAAGGTCTGTTATGTCCTTACCATATTAAAGAAGAAGTTATATAAAAGAAACTGTTCATTTTATTCATAATAAAATGTTACAATAGTATTTACAAGGAAATACATAATAAAATTGGCGCTCACAGCACCAACCCTAACAAAATCTCCCACTTGCTCTAGTGCCAATATTGATTGTATCTAATACCCATCGACTCCACATGTTTATCAAATAACTTCGGAGGTATGGCCTTCGTAAATGGGTCTGCTACATTATCTTCACTCGGTACCTTACACACGACAATGTCCCCTCGTGACACATTCTCTCGAATGATGTGGTACTTTCGTTCCACATGTTTCGACTTCTTATGCGCCTTTGGTTCTTTTGCTTGCGCAATGGCTCCAGTATTATCATAGTATAGCGAAATCGGATTCTCGATACTTGGGACTACTCCCAATTCTGTGATAAAATTCCTAACCCAAACATCTTCCTTTGTAGCTTGAGAACCTGCAATATATTCCGCCTCTGTGGTGGAATCAACTGTTGACCCATATTTGGAACTCTTCCAACAAACTACACCTATGTTAAGGGTAAACACGAATCCTGATGTAGACTTTATATCATCAAGATCCGATTGGAAATCGGAATCCGTATACCCATTAACTTGCAGTTCGTTTCCTCCATAGATAATAAACTTATCCTTAGTACCTTTAAGATACTTGAGGATATGTTTAATGGCCATCCAATGGTCATTTCCTGGATTGGACTGATATCTGCTGGTCACACTAACTGCAAAGCTGATATCAGGCCTAGTACATAACATGGCATACATGAAGCTGCCCAAACACGAAGCATAAGGTTGATTATACTGCGTGTTTTTCCATATTCCTTGAAAGACAGAGCTAATACTTGGCTACATTCACTACCACCAGGTTCCATCACAACTTGGAACGCTCTAGCCACCAAATTCCTTGCAAAGTATTTTCCACCAGCGAGAACTGCAAAGCTGAGGAATGACATCACATCTTTTGTGCAACATGACTCAGAATCCCTCTGCGAAGCTTGGGAAAGGTACAAGGATTTACTTAGAAAATGTCCTCACCATGAGATTGCAAAGTAGCTATAAGTCCAAACCTTTTATAATGGACTTTTTGGAATAATGAGAACCACAATTGATGCTGCTGTTGGAGGAGCTTTAATGGAAAAAGGAGAAGATCATGCCTGAGACTTAATTGAAGAAATTGCCAACAACAATTCTTTGTGGCCAACATAAAGGAGCATGATTCAATGAATCGTAGGAATTTATGAAGTTGGAGCCAACACAGCAGTGAATGCCAAGCTGGATCAACTATGAAAATTCATGGAAACTCTTAGCACGCAAAGCAATATTGGATCCACAAGTTCACCATATGGAGGAGCAACAGAGACAGAATCCTACCACCAAAATGAAGAGACGGTGAATTATGTCAACAATTTCAACAGACAGGGGAACAATCCATATTCCAACACCTACAACCTATGGTGGAGGAATCATCCCAATTTTTCATGGAACATAAATTTAGGGCAAATGAACAATCCACCACCAGGATTCCAACAGCAAAACAAAGGCCAGAAGTATGAAAAAGAACCAGGAATAACAGAAGTGATGGCCCAGTTGAAAAAACAAGAAGCAAAATATGATGCCTTAGCAGTTTTGGTTCAAAATCAAGTAGCATTGAATCAAAGCCATTCAGCTTCTATTAAAGCACTGGAGAATCAAATGGGACAACTGGCCAATGCTCAGAGTTACAGACCGCCAGGTAACCTTCCTAGCAACACATAACTAAATCCAAGGAACAGAGGGAAGGAGCAATGTCAAGCATGTTGGACAATTATGACCCATAGCATCACTATTTGTACAGATCATGGTGTTGTTGTACAAATTAACTATGTGACAAAGGATATTGCACTCTTATCATTTGTGATTAGATCACCTAGATGTATAAATGATGAGAGGTCATTGTGATTTGTTCCTGGATTGAGAATGATATGAGACATTATCAGTCCATGAAGGATAAATCATTAAATATCTATAGTCAGAGTATTATCGAGATTGGACATCGATAAATACGTAAAAGACTAGTATTACACTTATGCGCGTTGTGAGGGCACAACGGCATAGTTCTAATATATTTGGGTATATGATACTCATGCAAGTGTAATAGGAGGTTGTGTTTTACCGATGGTACGGGAAACAGCTTCACTCTGGATAGACCCCCTCGGAATTCCATTGGTAGTATGACTATGTGTCTATGGAAGTCTGAAATCAGGGTAGGTGTATTTGGTCTTAACCTGAGACTTGCACCGCTAATACTTGCGACAATCAATATACTTTGGTTTTGGTCGTCCAGGGCTTTAACCGGTTTCTCTGTACGCCTCTTCTGGGTATATCGAGAATCGTAGTGTGTTGGGTGTGATGTCAAGACGGAAGTATCACTCCAGTCATAGTGGAGATGATGGTCACGTAGGATACGGGACTGGTTCTCTTAAATGCCGCAGTATCGGGATATTGACAAGGTCATGTATATCCGATTATAGAGACTAGTTACCAGACATCCGACATGTGCTTCGTACGTGGCAGACACAATTCCAGCCCCAGGCCTAGCACGTGATCATTCGATACTGGATCGACATACACATACTATGTATACTACGCCTGATATAGATCGTTTATTCCTGTAAGCATGTTTCTGGAGAATTGGGTAGGCATGGCGCTTTGCTAGAAGCCAACCTTGTCTTGTAAATCGGTAAAACGTCGTACTTGGTACGTACGTCTTCGGATTGTCTGACGACCGAATTTACTGCCATATATCCGGGGATCTCATGGGTCGCTTCCCGAAGATTCACCGATGATGTATGACTCGCACTTTATTAATATGGGATTAATTAGATGAGAGAGAGAATTAATTCGGGATTAATTACATAGATATTTTATCTGGGATAAAATATCATTTAAAGAGAGATAACGATTAATTTTGAATTAATCGATAAAAATAATATATTCGATATATTATATGAAATTGGATTTCGACGCGGAATTAAAATTGGATTTTAATTCGGGCAAACGAGTTAATTTAGAATTAATTCGTTAGCGACGTGGATAGTGATTTCGCTAGGCATAATCATTTAATTACGTCGCAACGGAAAAATTTGTCAATTGGAATTAGCGAACCCGAGCCCGGGATTATTTGCGAGAGAGTATTCGCATTTCGAATTCGAGTGCGGCACGCAAGTCAAATCAAGCCTCAAATCACATGTCACTTTGAGTGATGTGACAATTGATTGATTGATTGATGTGAGTTGATGTGAGTTGATGGCAAGCATTTAATGCTTGACTTTTTTGAAATTGAAAAGTGGTAAATGGTTAATTGATTTTGGAAATTAAAAAAACTATTACACTTTTTCATTTCTCTCTCCATGGTTCACGTTTTTGGAGCCAAAAACCTTCCTCTCTCTCACGGTTTTCTCCTCTGTTTTCTGGTTTGACCGAGTGATGAAGGAGAAGCTAAAGAAATTTGTGGAAAATTTCTTGGGTGCTAGCACACATATGAGCCATCCTAAGGTGATAGGGAACTCACTTTATGAGCAAGGAATCAACACAAGCTTGGAGCTTTCATGGAGGACATCCATGGCCGATTCTTGGAGGAGCCAAATAGTGGACTGCCGTGACAGTGGACTGCTCACTGCCGAGCTTGGAAGGAGAGCTTGAAGTGTTCTTCGTCGCATCCAATCCGTTCAATGTGAGTATGATTCTGCCATTCTCCTTTGTGTATTCACATGTGTTTTATGCTTGATTTCATCCTTGTGACCTTAATAGAAACCAACAATGGTATCAAAGCTAATATTGAGCATGAAAATGATTTAGGGTTAAAATTGGGTGAAATGATTTTAAGCATGATTTGGTTAAATTGGATGATTAAGTATACTTATTACATGTTTAATTGAAGATTGATTGGATCAATTTGATTAAATTTTGTTTGGAACAAATTTCCCCAATTTTGGAAGGCTTGGCGAAAATGACATGAACCCTAATGTTGGTATTTTGATTTTGATTCATAGGATGAGTTGGAAATCATTTGGGGATATTGATTTAATGTTGAATTTGATTCAATTGGATTGGATTTGTAATTGGCTTATAAACCCTAAAAGCCGAGAGTTAGAGAGCCCTAAATTCTTGGTGATTTTTGTTTCATTGATCATTGGATGACTTGAAACGATTTAGGATGTTGATTTAATTTCGATTGTGGAATTAATTTGATTGAAACCGAATCGGACACAAAATCCCCTTCAATTGCCGAGAGCCTTAAGCATGTTTGGGTTTGATTTTTTGATAAAATGTGTTGGACACTAATTGATGTAAATGAGCATGATTAATTAGGCTAATTCATATTTTGGAAATATTGATTTGGGTAATTAATTGTGTAATACACTTTATGTAATTAAATTGGGAATTTGGAATTTTTGTAATTTAATTATGTTGGGCCTTAAATTGGATTTGGGCTTGTTATGTTGTAAATGGGCTTATTGGGCTTGGTTGTACAAGTTGGGTTTAGGCTAAATTGGTTGGATCCAATTAGGCCCAAAATCGCCTCCATAAAGCCCAAATGCGACTTAATGGACCTTAAAGTTTAATTGGGCCTAATGGGCCTAAATTGATTTCTGGGCTTATGGGGTAACTCCCGGATTGGACTTTGGTTATTGGGTTCGACCCGAGTTGACCAAAAGTCCACGCCTTAAGAAATTAATTAAAAGCCCATTGGACTTTAATTAAATTGACGTTGGACGTTAATCGGGCTTTGAGACCCGTAACGATTAAATTTGGAATTTAAGTCGTAAAAGTTCATTAATAAAGTGTAGTATTTAATTTGGAATTAAATAATGAATTAGTATTAAATACATATTAAATTGGATTTAATTTTGTAGTTTAATTTAATTCGAGAATTCGTACTTTGAGTACTTATTCGCAAAAACGAGTTTGACTCGAGCAAAATCAAATCGTTGTTTGAACATTGGATGGTCACTAATTATCAGATTAATTAATTTGATTAGATTGATTGATAACATTCTTGTGTGAATATATGATTGTAATGCATGAATAATGTATATCATATGGATATTAGATGGGTGGGGCAATTTTAGAAATTGTTATAATAAATTTGATTTATTAATTGGACCTGCGTGTCCAGCCTTATCACTTCCATACTCTTTGTATTCTCTTCTCACCTATTCCCCTCAATGTAAATGAGGTTTCTTTAGAAGTGTAGTGTAATGGGTAGAAGTAAATACATGTGCTAGCGGGAGAGAGAAATGGAGAGATTTGATCTAGGATCAATGTGTAAAGTATCCATCCGCATATCATTATTATTTTATTTATATGCGCTTTATTATGTGTTTAGAATGCATGTTTAGGGGTGTATGATGATGAGACCTTAACAAAGATAATAAATTGGTTGCCAATTTGCACTCGAAAAACCCTCGCAAAATATTAAGCGTATTTCCTTCCATTGAGTGATTCTTACTCAAGATCCGAGACTGGCATTGGCTTGTTGGCCAAAGTCAAGGCCTTTGTCCGTCGAGGATGTGTTTGAATCACGAAGGCTTTGTTACATATTGGTGTCTTGTCCAAGTTGTGGTTTGTTGGCCAAAGTCAAGACCACTTCTTGTCCATCGACATTGATTACGAAGCTTTCCATGGTCAATGGGTCGCGCTTAACTGGGATCACTAAGTTTGTTGTGCCAAAGCCAAGGCTTAGTTGATTCAGAGGAAAAAGGTTAGGTAATACATTGGATGTATTGGCATATATAAGATATATGTTTCGGACTTGGATGTCCCCCTACTGGATCTAGGAATTGGATTGGATCCAATTGATCTTAGAGATCTACCTAGTTAATTATCATACAATTTGTTGGTTAAAGTCAAGATTGTGTGATATTTAATGGGATCCTAGCCCGCTAGGAAACACGGTTTCCGAGTACTCGACAGAGGGTTAGAGACTCGTCGAAAAATAGTGGGAGGCAAAATTGAATTTGCAATATTCGTTTAATTACTTGCCATACGTGCTCAACACAATATCATTCGTCAAGAAATTAAATGTTAGTTGGACTAATATTAAAATGTTGTTTTAATAAACAGTTGGACTGTATTCAAATAATTCATTTATAGTTGGTTATATATTTGGATTATAGTAATCAATATATTTGATTTAATTAATTATAGTTGATTAAATAGTTGGACTATAGTAATCATTATAATAAATAGTACCGATATCATTGATTAAATAGTTGGACTATTAAAATCAAGATATAATTGAAAGATTGACATTTAAAACATAATCCTAGGGAAAACGTATTTAAATGGCTTAATTTTCAAATTGGGAATAAATTTCAGGATGGTACTGGAAACTAATAAGTTACTTTATTTGATAAAATAACATATTAGGCCTAAGCCCGAAGTTAAGCAAATAGTAGAGCATAATCTTTGGAAGATTTATGTAATGATAACTTTAGTGCTTAATCCATTAAGCTTGTCGCAGTAGACTCCTAAATTTCTGAATCAGAACTAAGGATTAGATCCTTAAAGTATGATAAAGAAATTGAAGGATCTTCATAAATCTATACTTGGATTTTAGAAGTACTAAATTGCAATTAATAACTCTTGGAGAGTTAATGACTATTCTCAAGGAGACAAAGTCAAAGTTTTCAATTAGACAAGTAGTGCAAGGTGCACCTTACTTCGATATTCTAGAAGGCCAAGGCTTGGCCAAAGACTTCTGGAATATGAAAAGGGCAAAGGCAAAATCATTATAATCTTCTGGGAAGATAATGGACATATCCTAAAATGTCTGCCTTAATTGTGGCAAACGAGATCGCGGAAGCATGACTACCGTTTGGACAAAGCAGACATGAAGGAATTGAAGACGAGCAAGGCTCTGACTTCAAATATGTTTGTCATCATTATGTTCACAACTAGTATTAAAATTGGATTTTAAATACTTAGGGTGGTACATTAAATATATGTATTGATGTTCAGAATCTGTTTTGAACATGATACTGACTTCAATAGAGATTTATCTGCAAATCGGAAACGAGATGAAAATCGCTGTTTTAACCGTAGATACCTAAATTTAGGAACTACATTCGGGTGTGTATCTAAATTTGGAAACTGTTATAATGTAACTATTTTGACTAGATACATTATCTTTATATCAGTGTATAACCCGTTGCGGGTGTACCTTTATATTCTAGAACACTAAAGTGTTTCATTATATAAAGATGATATTGAGATAAACACATTTGATGTGAATAACAGCATTTATATTTGAATATAAATAAATCTCAAATATATAATATGACAACAAATAGCTCAAACTGATTTGATCAGATGAAACTTAATTGTGGCATCGTTGTCTGGGACACGATCAAACAAGAATCGTATATCCACACTTTTGAAGAGTGGGTACTCGAACTGATTTGATATTATTCAAATAAAGTCTACGAATCTAGTTTATTGGGCAAATGCCTAAAACACTATTTACTTGGTAAAAGTACAAATGCCGCCAATCTGTTAGCCCTAGTTCATAGTGAAGCAAGTGGGCCCATGTATAGCTAGGCTAGAGGTGGATATGAATATTCCGTGACCTTTACGGATGTGGCATCGCATTGTGGTTATGTGTTTCTTTTGAAGAACACAAATCGGAAACTTTTAAAGTTTCGACACGAAAATAGACAAACAGATCGGCTAAAGTATTAAACCGTCACGGTGAGACCGTAATGGAAAATACTTAGGCAATAAGTTTCTAATATACTTGAAAGAGTACAGTATTCTTTCAATGAGGACTCCTCCTGGAACACGTCAATCTGACGGTGTGTCCGAACAGAGTAACCGAATTTTGTTGGACATGATAAGGTTAATCATGAGTCTCTATGAGCTACCATTTCCTTCAACGGATACGTATAAACAGTGCAGAACTTATTTTGAATAAGGTTCCACAAAATCTGTTTGACAGATATCATATTAGATATGAACAGGAAAGAAACCAGGTTTCTCATTCCTGAATATTTGGGTATGCTAGGCATACGTTTTGATGATACCAAACTAGAACCCAAATTGGATAAGTGCCAATTGTAGGTTATCCTAGGGATACCAAAGTATAGTACTTATACATCTCACCAGAGAACAATTAGATTGTTGCTCACCATGCGGTTTTCCTGAGAGGAATACCGATATGCAGTGGTAAGTGGGAGGATAGTAAAACTCGATGAAAATCGGAGTAATACTATTCCAGGCACCGATTCCTAATGGAACATAAATAGTTCATCAAGGATGAAACTATATCATTAATCTTCGAATACATAAGAACCGCGTAAGTCGGAGAGAGTCAGAAAACAACCTGGGGTATGGGTTTCTGATCTCACCTCATAAAGATGTTAATCTTTTGAGATACACCACTGACTACGTATGAGGAAGTGATATAAGGTATCGACTCCCTATTATGGCAACGTGCCATAATATCAAAATTGGATTCCATGTATATCAACAAGTTTGGATAGGTATGTACGTACGCAAGCCGCATTGTGCCTATTGGTACTGTATAAGTCTTCAATGAAGACATACATGGATGGCAACATACCAACGTACTAAGCTAGGCTTGTAGCGGAAATGTATCGTTATCAACATTGTGTTGACTACAACGAAACCTTTTACCTGTTGCCATAGTAAATCCATTTGGATAATGCTTGCTAATGCTGCATGTTTCATTTATAAAATATGGTAGCTGAACGGGAAAATCGCTTTCCTGAAAAGGAAACCTTTAGGAGGATGTTTATAACATCCTGTCGGTTTTGTCGTACCAAAACTAGCAAACAAGGTTTGCGGGTTATTCGATCCATGTTTGGATTGAAGCAAGCATAGGTTCTTGGAATTATAGTTTTGATGTAATTCAAAAAATGAAAAGATTCTTGAATTATATAAGAGGGTTAGTGGGAGCGCACTGACAGTAAATGTCCTATAAATAATGATAATATGTCATTTCTTGGAAATGATATTCCCATAATAACTATCGGTGAAAGCTTGGCTTTCATGAAAAACTCTCCGAGAAACCGTACATTGAAAAATGTACGCGACCTGGTGTCTCATATGCTTTGAGCATATGGATTCACAAACAGGCCAATCCATATGATAGTCACTGGATTGATGTTAAGAACATACTTAGTATCTTAGAGAACTAATGATGTTGTCTTAATCTGTGGAGAAGGAGAACTTGAAGTGACTGGGATCACTACTGCAAGTTTCCCAACCGATAAAACGACTATAAGTCACAAACGGTACTATAAAGTTTGAATAACAGAAGAGTGAGCTGGAAATCTTCCAAGCAAGATACTGTTACCGAATAAACAACAAATGCGAGTTATTGCTGCAGCTGAGGCAACAATAGAAGCCTTCTGGGTCGATAATAAATCTAATTAGATTAGACATAATTCTGTTAGCAGCTGAGTTAGGCGTCAGCACAGGCTAAAGAATTAATGGTCTCATCAACGAACCAGATACATACTTCGATATTCATCTGATTTGTTCGGATCATACATCGTGGCGATGTGATGATCGAATAAATCGCATCAGATGATAATCATGCAAATCCGTTGACGAAATCCTTTTCTCAGCAGTTTGAGCCAACCGTACATAGTTCGGGTGTAAGACACTCGAGTGACTGGCTATAGGCCAAGTGGGAGATTGTGGACAATTATGACCCATAGCGTCACTATTTGTACAGATCATGGTGTTGTTATACAAATTAACTATGTGACAAAGGAGATTGCACTCTTATCATTTGTGATTAGATCACCTAGATGTATAAATGATGAGAGGTCCTTGTGATTTGTTCCTGGATTGAGAATGATATGAGACTGTATCAGTCCACGAAGGATATATCATTAAATATCCCTAGTCAGAGTATTATCGAGATTGGACATCGATAAATACGTAAAAGACTAGTATTAAACTTGTGCGCGTTGTGAGGGCACAACGACATAGTTCTCATATATTTGGGTATAGGATACTCATGCAAGTGTAATAGGAGGTTGTGTTTTACCGATGGTACGGGAAACAGCTTCGCTTTAGATAGACCCCCTCGGAATTCCATTGGTAGTATGACTATGTGTCTATGGAAGTCTGAAATCAGGGTAGGTGTATTTGGTCTTGACCTGAGACTTGCACCGCTAATTCTTACGACAATCAATATACTTTGGTTTTGGTCGTCCATGGCTTTAACCGGTTTCTGTGTACGCCTCTTCTGGGTATATCGAGAATCGTAGTGTGTTGGGTGTGATGTCAAGACAGAAGTATCACTCCAGTCATAGTGGAGATGATGGTCACGTAGGATACGAGATTGGTTCTCTTAAATGCTGCAGCTATCGAGATATTATGACAATGTCATATATCCGATTATAGAGACTAGTTACAAGACATCCGACATGTGCTTCGTACGAGGCAGACACAATTCCAGCCCCAGGCCTAGCACGTGATCATTCGATACTGGATCGACATACACAATACTATGTATACTACACCTGATATAGATCGTTTATTCCTGTAAGCATGTTTCTGGAAAATTGGGTAGGCATGGCGCTTTCCTAGAAGCCAATGTTGTCTTGTAAATCGGTATATAACGTCGTACTTGGTACGTACGTCTTCGGATTGTCTGACGACCGAATTTACTGCCAACATATCCGGGGATCTCATGGGTCGCTTCCCGAAGATTCACCGATGATGTATGACTCGCACTTTATTAATATGGGATTAATTAGATGAGAGAGAGAATTAATCTGGGATTAATTACAGAGATATTTTATCTGGGATAAAATATCATTTAAAGAGAGATAACGATTAATTTTGAATTAATCGATAAAAATAATATATTCGATATATTATATGAAATTGGATTTCGACGCGGAATTAAAATTGGATTTTAATTCGGGCAAACGAGTTAATTTAGAATTAATTCGTTAGCAACGTGGATAGTGATTCGCTAGGCATAATCATTTAATTACGTCGCAACGGAAAAATTCGTCAATTTGGAATTAGCGAACCCGAGCCCGGGATTATTTGTGAGCGCATTCACATTTCGAATTCGAGTGCGGCACGCAAGTCAAATCAAGCGTCAAATCATTAGTCACATCAGCGTCAAATCACATGTCACTTTGAGTGATGTGACAATTGATTGATTGATTGATGTGAGTTGATGGCAAGCATTTAATGCTTGACTTTTTGAAATTGAAAAGTGGTAAATGGTTAATTGATTTTGGAAATTAAAAAAAACCTATTACATTTTTCATTTTCTCTCTCCATGGTTCACGTTTTTGGAGCCAAAAACCTTTCCTCTCTCTCACGGTTTTTCCCGTTTTTGGTTGACCGAGTGATAAAGGAGAAGCTAAAGAAATTTGTGGCAAATTTCTTGGGTGCTAGCACACATAGGAGCCATCCTAAGGTGATAGGGAACTCACTTCATGAGCAAGGAATCAACACAAGCTTGGAGCTTTCATGGAGGACATCCATGGCCGATTCTTGG
Source organism: Zanthoxylum bungeanum (assembly GCA_019454045.1). NCBI lineage: Eukaryota > Viridiplantae > Streptophyta > Magnoliopsida > Sapindales > Rutaceae > Zanthoxylum > Zanthoxylum bungeanum. The sequence goes on from SKCR01035189.1 coordinate 76,612, forward strand.
ATGAGCCAAATAGTGGACTACTCACTGCCGAGCTTGGAAGGATAGCTTGAAGTGTTCTTCGTTGCATCCAATCTGTTCAATGTGAGTATGATTCTGCCATTCTCCTTTGTGTATTCACATGTGTTTTATGCTTGATTTCATCCTTGGGACCTTAATAGAAACCAACAAAGCCATTACTTTGAAAAGTGATACTGAAATCAACAAAGATGTTGGAGTCAAGGTATCCACTGAGGAATTTCCAAAAGAAAGCAGCGAAGCAGTTCCACAGATGGAGGAAACAATAGCTTTGACAGAAGAATACAGCGCCATCATTCAGAGGAAACTTCCACCAAAGTTGAAAGATCCTGGCAGTTTCACCGTCCCATGCACCATAGGAGAATATTACATTGGTAAAGCTTTGTGTGATTTAGGTGCAAGTGTTAATTTGATGCCTTTTTTATTTACAAGAAACTGCAAATTGGAGAAGCAATGCCCACCTCAGTCTCTGTGCAACTTGCTGATAGAACGCTTGTATTTCCAAGAGGTGTAGTTGAAGATATGCTGGTCAAAGTCGACAAACTCATTCTCCCAGCAGATTTCTTTATCCTTGACATGGAAGAAGACAAAGATGTACCTATCATTCTCGGGAGACCATTCTTGGCTACAGGTCGAATGGTTATTGATGTACAAAAAAAGGAACTAACCATGAAAGTGCAGGACCAAGAAGTTACCTTCAATATTTTCAAAGCCATGAAATTCCGAGTGATGAAATAGAGGATGAATGTTTCAGAATTGATGTTGTAGATAGTATCATCCAGGATACTAATGCAATGCCATTTCCCACGGATAAACTTGAAGTTGCATCACCAACATGACTGACAGCGAGCTAGATGCTGAAATTCTGGAATGTATCAACTATCTTGACAAACCATTTCACTTCAAATCGACACCACAGGTGGAAATTTGGAATTACCGAAAAAGGAGCGAATCAAGCCCTCAATTGAAGAACCACCGCAGTTAGAGCTAAAGCTACTTCCGGGTCATCTCAGCTATGCATTCTTAGGAAACTCTTCTGAATTACTTGTGATTATTTCTTATTCGCTAACATTGGAACATGAAGAAAAGCTACTGAGAGTGTTACGAGAACACAAGAAAGCCATTGGCAAGACTATAACAGACATTCGAGGCATTAGTCCATCATTTTGCATGCATAAGATTCTGATGAACGATGAGTACAAACCCACAATGAAGCATCAACGGAGACTAAATCCAGTCATGAAGGAGGTCGTGGAGAAAGAAATTATCAAATGGTTGGATGTCGGCTTCATCTACCCTATCTCTGACAGCACGTGGGTGAGTCCTATACAGTGTGTGCCGAAGAAATGAGGAATTATTGTAGTCACTAATGAAAAGAACGAGCTGATCCCAACAAGAACGGTGATTGGATGGAGAGTATGCATGGACTACAGGAAGTTGAACAAAACAACAAGGAAATATCATTTTCTGCTGCCATTCATTGACCATATGCTAGAAAGATTGGCGGGACATGAATTCTATTATTTTCTGGACGGATATTCGGGGTACAATCAGATTTCCATCGCCCCAAAAGATCATGAGAAAATCACTTTTACATGTCTGTATGGTACTTTTGCTTTCCGCAGGATGCCATTTGGACTATGTAATGCTCCTACCACATTTCAACGTTGCATGATGGCCATCTTCTCAGACATGCTGGAACAAAGTATGGAGGTTTTCATGGATGATTTCTCTGTGTTTGGAGACTTGTTCGACCACTGCTTGCAAAATCTGGAAAAGGTGTTACAAAGATATGAAGATACCAACCTGGTACTCAACTGGGAAAAATGTCACTTCATAGTGTAGGAAGGCATCGTCCTGGGACATCGGATCTCACAAAAGGGAATCGAGGTAGACAAAGCAAAGATCGAGACAATTGAAAAACTACATCCACCAACATCGGTCAAAGGGATTCAGAGTTTTCTCGGACATGCAGGCTTTTACAGGAGATTTATCAAAGACTTCTCCAAGATTGCTAAACCTCTGTGCAATCTGCTGGAGAAAGATGTACCTTTCAACTTCACCAAAGAATGCCACGAAGCTTTTGAAATCTTGAAACAGAAGATGATCTCTGCCCCCATCATAGTAGCACCAGACTGGACTTTTCCATTTGAAGTGATGTGCGATGCTAGTGATTTTGCTGTAGGTGCAGTTTTGTGACAACGCAAAGCAAAAATTGGCATTGAGAGAAAGGTTGAAAAGTGTTCTTAACCCTTCTCTTTTTCTTTAAAGTTACTGTTTTTATTTGTTTATATGATACGTAAATGATTATATGCATGTCTAATTGAGTAGACACAAAGTAATATTAATGAGATGAATGTTTAATTATTGATTCATGTTATGAATGTTTTTTGCATTGATGGTAAATTTTCCGGCTCTTATTTTTATGTTGGTTTTAGTTTTGGGATGTAAGGCTATAAGGCCATTTTTTTTACAAATGTTGTAATTTTGTTTTCTCTATGTAAAGTTTCATTTTTTATAATTTGGAGTACCAAAGTCGTAGAAGGAGTCAACACCACCATGGAGCAAATTTTGAAGACCAAGAGATGCCTTTAAAACCATTAATCCAATTAATTTATTTTCCATGCATAATATATACTAATTTAATCTCATTAAATTTTAGAAAATCAAATTTTATGGCTAGTACAATTATGCATATCTAAAATGTTATAGCATGTGAAAATGCAAGAAAAATCACCCTAAGCTATATGACATGTTATTCAAACACTTCGAAATAAACATACATATAACAAAATAAAAATTACATTGACCGGGCACTTATTTTTCCCCTTTATACTAATCTAATTAGTATAAAAAAATATTAACAAGACATCCATTGGTCTTCAAATCTTGCTCCATAGATTGAGGAAAATCTCCTTATGATGTTGTCGACGGTACAGCTCTCCAATTACATAAAATAAAGATATACTCGAATTTACATTAAAGATATTTACGCTATTATATGTTATATAAACTGTTTTGCATGTTCTTGCATTATAAGATATGGAGATACCTCTTTTAAGCGTAAATATTATTCTGGAAACATAAAGGACTATTCGAACCCAAATGGGTTTTAAGGTCAGACCTTGCGAGGGGTGTAGTGAAGCCTTAAATCATTCAAAATATTTCATACTAGATAGCGACTCCCTTTTCTCTGGTCAGTCCCTCTGTGGGGTATCAATACTCTCTACAGGTTGCGAGCCCATCAATGTAGTGGTCGCCGTTGTCATAGGTATAGCGATAAACCTTGCTTCATTCCTACAGTCAGTCACTCCGGTGTACTTTCATTTCGTAGTGATATCAGTCACTCCGGTGTACTTTCATTCCGAAGTGATGTTAGTTATTCAGGTGGGCTTTAGTGATAATCCACTTTGATGAGTGGTAAATCTATCACTATTTCACACTCATTTAACCTAATATTTTGTATAGTTTCTTGAGGTTTGTGAATATTTTGATGTGTTTTGTGTTATTTTGTAAGAAATAAAGTTTCAGGACATTCTGGAGGTGATTTGGAGCAAAACAGTGAAAATTGGCAAAAATGGCATTTTGGTAAATTGTCCGCGTTGCGACGCCTAACGTGCGCCGAGTCCTTGCTAACGTGCGCCTGGTCCACGTGTCAGAATCTGAAAAGTTGACTTTGCTAACGTGCGCCGTGCCACGTGTCAACATCACAGCTGATCTGCTAACGTGCGCCTGCCACGTGTCATCATCCTAAGATGCCGACAATCATCATCTACGCTAAAATGCACCTGCCACGTGTCAAAATCTCAACGGATCACGCTAAAATGCACCTGGACATGTGTCGCCATCACATGTTACCGACATCAAAAAGTCAACTGCCGACATAACAGTGCCACGTGTCACGATCTCACGAAGCCAAGCAACACGTGTTGAAGATTAACGCGCGTCGCGACGCCGTCACCAAATTTTGCCTATAAATTCGGCTCTTCTTCACTTCATTTGGTGTGCTTTCCTTGGAGTTTTCCTGTTTTTAAAGGATTGCATCTAGTTTTTGTAAAAATAAATAATATTTAATTTATGTATTTTAATTTTCAGTAGTAATAATAGTTCTTCTTCTTCCTCTCTCTTCTTTTATGTTTTGTAGTTAAATTTCTGCTGGGGTAAAGGTGAAGCTTTTTACTTTTATAATTTAGATTAATCTCCCTTAGTTATAATATATAAATTATTTAAAACCTGACTTAATAAGGATACCGCTATATTGGTCGGTTGGTAATTATTTTTAAACTGGTTTTAACCTGACTTAATGAGGATACCGTCTGGTTGGTCGGTTGGTATTTAATTATTAATTTTATTTAATCAGGATACCGCCTATATGGCTGGTTGGTAAATATCACACATATTATATATTATAATAAGGGAGATTTCTAAATTATAAATAGTAAAGGTAGATTATCTCACTTTAATTATAATATGGAAATAGTAATATGAATTAAAAGTTGATTCTGCCTTAATGGCTGGTTTTAATTATGTAACATAATGTAACACCGCCTATATGGCTGATCTTTAGGTGACAGATAATTTCTGCTTATATGGCTGGTTTATGGATAAATAATAACACCGCCTTTATGGCTGGTTCAACTTAATTAGATAATATTGGCAATTTCCATATTATAATAATTTGAGATTTCTAAAAGTGGATCCTCTATCCCCAGCAGTTTATTTTATTTTAGGGAAGTAATGAAACACAATATTCACACACTTTATAATTGATTTTCTTTTTATAGGTAATTCTTTAGTTTGTTTATTAAGTCTTAAGCTTAATGTTTCTTGTTGTCTGATCACCAATAAGATTGATGTGGTAAACTTAAAATGAACTAGACATATGGATTTTAGGTTTCAGCCTTAGATTCAATAGCTCACAATCTTCCTTGAGGATAGATAACCCTTTAATAGATTTCCTTACAGGATAGGAATAAACCTGTCGGGCATGGGTAGCCATAATTGGAACTTGGTCTTAATGAATCCAGGTAATTTGGTTGACATAGGAATATGGTTGAATTGGGTTATACTGGGTATATGCGTCTGACCATCGGAAGAGGCTTTTGCATACCATCGTGTTCCAGGTTAACAAATTAAATTATTACACATAAATAAGAGAATCAATTCATCATTATAATAATATTGTGTGGAGTCACGACCCTAGATCTTTGTGTCTTTTGTTATTTTCCTTAGTATTTTCTTTTGTCTTTTTATTTATTTATTTAGCAAATCTACAATCAACCAAATCAATCAAGCAATCATTCTTTTCTCCTTCAATTAGATATTTGTAAATAAATAGTATCAACAATTAATAACAACAGTAGAAATTAAGTCCTCGTGGGATCGATATTTTTATACTACTTGAATGATACGTGCGCTTGCGTTTTCATTTTAAGTTTACCACATCAATCTTATTTGTGATCAGACAACAAGAAGCATTAAGCTTAAGACTCAATAAACAAACTAAAGAATTACCCATAAAAAGAAAATCAATTATGAAGTGTGTGAATATTGTGTTTTATTACTTCCCTAAAATAAAATAAACTGCTGGGGATAGAGGATACACTTTTAGAAATCTCAAATTATTATAATATGGAAATTTCCAATATTATCTAATTAAGTTGAACCGGCCATAAAGGCGGTGTTATTATTTATCCATAAACCAGCCATATAGGCAGAAATTATCTGTCACCTAAAGACCAGCCATATAGGCGGTGTTAGATTATGTTACATAATTAAAACCAGCCATTAAGGCGAAATCAACTTTTAATTCATATTACTATTTCCATATTATAATTAAAGTGAGATTAATCTACCTTTACTATTTATAATTTAGAAATCTCCCTTATTATAATATATAAATATGTGTGATATTTACCAACCAGCCATATAGGCGGTATCCTGATTAAATCAAATTAATAATTAAATACCAACCGACCAACCAGGCGGTATCCTCATTAAGTCAGGTTAAAACCAGTTTAAAAATAATTACCAACCGACCAATATAGCGGTATCCTTATTAAGTCAGGTTTTAAATAATTTATATATTATAACTAAGGGAGATTAATCTAAATTATAAAAGTAAAAAGCTTCACCTTTACCCCAGCAGAAATTTAACTACAAAACATAAAAGAAAAGAGAAGAAGAAGAAGAATTATTATTACTACTGAAAATTAAAATACATAAATTAAATTTTATTTATTTTTACAAAAACTAGATGCAATCCTTTAAAAACAGGGAAAAACTCCCAAGGAAAGCACACCAAATGAAGTGAAGAAGAGCCGAATTTATAGGCAAAATTTGGTGCCGGCGTCGCGACGCCAAGCCAGCGTCGTGACGCGCGTTGATCTTCGACACGTGTTGCTTGGCTTCGTGAGATCGTGACACGTGGCACTGTTATATCGGCAGTTGACTTTTTGATGTCGGCAACATGTGATGGCGACACGTGTCCATGTGCATTTTAGCGTGATCCGCTGAGATTTTGACTTGTGGCAGGTGCATTTTAGCGTAGATGATGATTGTCGGTATCTTAGGATGATGACACGTGGCAGGCGCACGTTAGCAGATCGGCTGTGATGTTGACACGTAGCACGGCGCACGTTAGCAAAGTCAACTTTTCAGATTCTGACACGTGGACCAGGCGCAAAACATAGAATAAAATAATAAATTTTAACTAAGTCACTTTCGTAGGGATCACGGTTGCATTTAGCATATGCAACAAGCCTTTAAACCCCTAGGTGTCCATAGTGGACGAGTTGTAGTCTCGTGAGGGTTTACAGCAATGATACCTACAAACATTTTACAAAAGTAAAAAGGTAGTGAAACTAATGCACACAAAAGCAAAAAGGCAAGCGAAAAGAGAATAAAGAAGTTAGTAACTAATCAGGTGAAATTTCTACTCCAAGTTACTAGTTGTTTTGTTTCTTTCTAAATTACTAAATAAGTAAATTCTCCGATTATTTTTACCATTCTCCAAATACACAGCCAACATAATATTAAACAACTCATTTTTGCCCACAACAGTCATAAGTGCAGTTGATAAGATAGTAATATTTTTGTCCTAAAGTTCTATCAGATTTCACACCTTTTTGTAGCAATGAAATAATTTTTCGGATTTTTCTGATTTTTTCTTTGATTTTTTCTCTATTTTTTATTTATATACAATATCTTCCGTTTATGTAGCGAGTGTTGGGTCGGTGGCTCCCAAACCAGTTGGCTTTAGGGCACCATGTGTTAAGACACCCCTACGGACTTAATTAATCAGACTTCAGATATATATATTTTTGCAACATCTTTGATCCATGTAGCGAGCTTTGGGCCAGTGACTCCCAAACCAGTTGGTTTTAGGGCACTAGGTGTTAAAACACCCTTACAGACTTAATAACTCGGATCTCGGATTTTTTTTTTTTACTCCATTGCTTTTTGAGATGCTTCCTCCAATTAAACTAAAGCACTGAATATTACAAACTTTTCAATTACAGTTCATGTCCGTATGTTACTATGCATGTTGATAATACCTGTCAACTGAGCATATGAAGATCCATTTTAGTCAATTTTATGGAGAATTCACAAATTAAATAATTCAAAATGAAATAAACAAAAATTAACTTGTTTTAAAAAAAATGGTTTGAGATACGTCTCAGGAGTGGAAACTTCTTACTCAGCTATCTCTTACCAATTTCATATTTTTAGTCAAAATAAAACACAAAAACGCAAAATATTTTTGTAATTTTTGAAAAAATTTCAAATTTTTTTGTATTTTTCGAAAAAAGTTGGACTAAAAACAACACACAAACTAAAAACAAGGTACTAATCAACTAATTCCCTCCCCCAAACCTAAATGAGACATTGTCCCCAATGTCTTAAACAGTAAAAGAAGAGTTTAGAAGATAATACCTGGTTAGCTGAAATTATACACGAAATTAAAGGTTAAGATCCAGATTAATCCGACGCCTCTTACCACGATCGTCCTCAGACCAATTTATCTTTGAAAGGATATGGTCAACTTGTGGTTCATAGGCTAAGAGTTTGTCAATTAGATCCGGAGCAGTTCTGGCAGTGAAGAGAAGTTCTTTTAAAGGTCTTTACACGAACCCATTTCTTCTGGCGTCATCAAGAAACACACAAAGAAAATCATAAAATCCATCAACGTTAAATAGCCCAATTGGTTTCTGGTGTATGTTCAAGTTCGTCCAAGATAGCACTATAAAAATCTCCTCCAATGTACCCAAGCCACCTGGCAAAGCAATAAAAGCATCAGCACGGTTAATCATTTCTACCAAACGTTCAGACATACCTGGCACGATCAGTTTCTCTCCGTTTGATGGTTCAATAAGATTTGCCTCCGCCAAGGGTTTTGAGATGATTCCCAAAACGTGACTGCCTTCTTCATGTACAGCCTTTGAAACGATCCTCATTAGTCCAATATTGCATCCGCCATATACTAAGTGCATATTCCTTGCAGCTAAGACTCGACCCAATTCCTGTGTTGCTTCTACTTATTGTGGTTTAGTACCAACACTACTACCGCAAAACACACAGATGTTTTCAACTCGTCTTCTTGAAGTGGCTTCCATTTTTTTACTCTGGATGTCTTCAAAAGTGCAATGATGAGTTGAATTTATAGTTACTGAAAAATGGTGAGTAATAATAGCACTAATATCTTCCAAAGGACGGTTGTTAGCTAAACAACAAAATGAATCGTGAAAGGTCAAATGTCTTCAAAAGTGCAATGATGAGTTGAATTTATAGTTACTGAAAAATGGTGAGTAATAATAGCACTAATATCTTCCAAAGGACGGTTGTTAGCTAAACAACAAAATGAATCGTGAAAGGTCAAAAAGTCTGGATCCTGTCTATGAAAATAAAAGAAAATAACAAAAGAAAAGCAAATCAAAACAATTATTAAGGCAACGGAATTGTGTACGCAATACGCCATTCGCTTAGTATAAATTCATTAGGATGCGTCTCAAGAATTAATTCTTTACTCAGCCATTGCTAATGAATTGTCTCTCTTCTTTTCCAAACACCATTCCTTCTGTCTTAAAATGCTCCGTTTGTGCTTTTCCCTACAAAAATAACACACAAAATTAAAAACTATACACATGTATACACAAAATATGAAAACAAAAATTACAACAAATTGCATGGGTTGCCTCCCTGCTAGCGCTAAATGTTTCGTCTTCAG